>PVJX010003096.1:0-113873 GCA_004027295.1 Dolichotis patagonum
TAGAAAAAACTACCAACAACAAGTGTTGGAGAGGCTGTGGGGAACAAGGAACTCTTCTGCAGTGTTGGTGGGAGTGCAGACTGGTGTAACCACTGTGGAGGTCAGTCTGGAGATTCCTCAAAAACCTGGGATTGGAAGTCCAGTTTGCCCCAGCTATTCAACTTCTAGGCATATTCCCAGAAGTACTGAAAACATCATACCACAGTAATATATGTGCACCCATGTTTATTTATGATAGCTAGCACTATTTATGATAGCTAGAACTTGGAAAAAACCTAAGTGCCCATCAACTGAGGAATGGATTAAAAAGTTGTGATATTTTTATACAATGGAGTACTACTCTGCTAAAAAGAATGATCACATTGAGGTATTTATAAATAAATGGATGCAACTTGAGACCATGCTCATAAGTGAAATAAATCAAACTCACATACATAAATACCACATAGTTTCCCTAGTGTAAGAAATGGTAAGAGTATGTAAGATTTTATGGTAATCATGATCCCCCATTACATACCTTTGAAGCATTATAATGTTTTCATTCATCAGTTGGAATGGTTTTATTCTGTTTTGTTTGATTTTATTATGTGTGATGGTATGGACAGCTATTTTGAAGAAAACAAGACATTATGGCAGCCATTGCTGATTTAAAATCATCTTGCTTTGAAGTCCTACCATGCTTTTGTTCTTCTATGACCATTGGTTCTATCATGTTGTGACTTACTGGATTTTAACATGTGTGATAGTGTAAACAATTTTTTTATGGAAAATTAGATACCATAGTAGCCATTGTTCATTTTTCTGTTATTTGGTTCAGAATGCCCTGTAATATTTTCATTCTTTTGAATGGTTTTATACTATTTTGTTATGTTTGATATTATTGTGTGTGAAGCTATGCTCAACTATTTCAAAGAAAGAGACAGTATGGTAGCTACTATTAATATCCAATTGTATTGTGGTGAAGTACTGTGTTGCTTACATTGTTCTGTTCTGATCTGCTTTGTTCTGTCCTCTTTTGTTTTATTCTCTTTAAAATAAAATTTTTAAAAAACTATGCTATAAACATGGTTGCATATATCACTGTGGTTTGGTACTTTTAATTATTTTAGGAATATAACAAGAAGATGAATAGCTGAATCAAATGGAATCTCTAAGTACTAGTTTTTTTTAGGACTCTCCACACTGACTTCTGCAGGCTTCCACAGCAGTTGCACAAGTCTACACTCCCACCTACAGTGGATAAGGGTTCTGTAATTCCCCCAGCCCCTCCAGCATTTGTTTTTGGTTGATGTCTTGATGACAGCCATTCCTTTTATGGTAACATGGAATCTCAGCATTGTTTTAATTTGCATCTCTTGAATAACCAGTCAAGTTAAACATTTTCTCATATGTTCATTTACTGTTTGTATTTCTTCATCTGAGAAGTGTGTATTCAAGATTAAAGAAGCAATATCTTTCTCACTAGCATACAAAAAATGAAATACTTAAGAATCAATCTCATGAAAGAACCAAAATACCTCTACACTGATTACTACAATACTCCAAAAAAGGAGATTGAAGAGGATATCAGAAAATGGAAACATATCCCTTCCTCTTGGGTAGGAGGAACCAATATGGTGAAAATGACCATACTTCCAGAATTATTATACAGGTTTAATGCAATTCTGACCAAAATTCCAACAGTATATCTCTCAGAACTAGAGAAAACCTAAAATTCATTTGGAACCAGAAGGGAACTAGAATAGCAAAGGCAATTCTGGGCAACAAAGGCAAAGCAAGGGGTATCACAATCCCAGACTTAAAATTATACTACAAAACTGCTGTGATAAAAAAAAAAAAACCAGCATGTTATAGGCAATAAATAAATCTGAGAATCAATGGAACAGGTTAGAAGATGTAGAAACAACTCCAGACATACTTAGCCACCTTACCTTTGACAAAGAACACATTCAGTGGAAGAAAGATACCCTCTTTAATAAATGGTGTTGGAAAAACTGGCATTCCACATGCCAAAGACTGTAACTAAGCCCATGTCTATCACCATGCACTAAACTAAAGTCAAAATGGATCAAGGATCTAAATATTAAAACAAAAATGTTAAATCTACTGGGAGATGGAATAGGTTGAACACTTGAAGACATTGGTGCAGGTAAAGACTTTATAAACAATACGCTGACCACACAGGAAATACCACATAAAATCAACAACTGAGAGGGTCTTACTGAAAAGCTTTTGCACAGCAAGAGAAACTGCTAACAGAGTGAAGAGACAATGGACAGTGTGGAAAAATGTGTTTGCCTGCTGTTACTCAGAAAAAGAACTACTATCTACAATATGTAAAGAACTAAAAAAAAAAAAAATCAGACTTCCCAAATTTAAAGACCCAATCCAACCTACATTCTAACCTAAATTACTTCAATAGCTTTTTAAATGGGTGCAACTATCCACTTCATCTGGGAACAATTTGTTATAAGTCAGATCATTTGTATATACATGATAAAAAATTGGAAGTGCATTTTTCCTTGGACATTTGGAACAAAATAAGAAATCTCAACAACAGAACAGTTAAAAAATGTAGTAGTATCTTATCATACTAAGTCTAATAATGTTGTGCACTGGTATCTAGAGTAAAATGACATGGATGTAAACAATATCCTTTGCCTGACTACTAGGTCTCTGTGTTGAGTATCTCTTCCTTTGCTTTCTTTTTAAATACATTAATTTCAATAGACAAAAATCATACCTAGTCAATAGAAGGTACACCTCCGGTTTGCACAAGAATCTGATTAGCTCTGATTCTCTGTACCTTGCCAGGTTCAGGTTGCTTTTCGTTGCAATAGTGTTGACAGATATTATTTTTTGGTGTCTAGATGTCCCTCCAAAGCCTCATGCAGTCCTAGAAGAGGTTTTTTCAGAGGTGGCTGGAGATAGAATGTGTGATGCTGGGATTAAGGGTGTGGAATGCTAAATTAGTCTTCTGATTAGTCTGGCATCCTAAATCCAGTAGCCTAGATAAAATACAAAAGTCCCTGAAAGAAGCTGCTATTGTTAGGCTTACTGCTTCCCTTGATGCCTTTTGCCTTCCTCTGTGATGCCCTTCTGCCATGCCTCTCTGCCTTGGAGCTACCAGTTATAGACTGAACTCCCTAAAAAATATGAGAGAAACAGACCTTTCCTCCTTTAACTTTGGGTGTCTGGTAATTTGTCTCAGCAGGGATAAAAGTAACTAAGACAGATGATAATACCAGAAGGAGACTTTAAGATTGAGCAAAGAAGTAGAGGTTCTAAGAGAAGGAAGGAAACAGAAGGAGGAGGAAAAGGTAAGAAGCACAAAGAATATGTGAAGAAAGAAGAGGCAAAAAAACAGATGGAGAAAAATGTGTTGGGCACATGTACTATGTGTTTGAAACTTTTATCAAAAAAATTCTTTAGGAAGTCTGCACAAGGAATACATTTTTATCACTCATTTTACAGAAGAGGCACCAGAAGCTGAAAGTTAAATCATTTTCAGTGGCTCACTTTGTGAGAGATTGTGTTTCTCATCTCTGTCTGGTCAAGCATTCCACCTTCTTCAGGCAGACTTTGTCCTTCTCTCCCTTCTGTGTCCCAGAGTAGTGTGTGCGGTGGATTTATTTCCCTGGACGACTGAGACCTCCTAGAGGTTGGGTATCTTCTCATCCATCTTGCATGCTTGGCACCCAGCACAAAGCAAGTGAGCTGCAAATATCTATAGAGTGAGAGTAAAAGAGCTATAAAGTCAAATAGTAGTAAGATAACTTAGCATTGAAAAAGTTAACATTACTCTAATAAAGATGTAATCCAGTCATTATTGCAAAAGTCAGCCTACACTAAACTAAAGCAAAGCATCTTTGTTAGATAACACTTCCCCTTCAATTTTTAAAATCTCCCTCTTGTTCCTTCTCTCTCTTCCTTGATCTCTTTCCCCTCACTCTCTCATTGCTTTTGCAGTGCCAGAAATTTAACCTAGAATCTTATGTCTTTATTTTAAAAGTCATTTTATTATGCTTCAAAAATTTTAATAAATCTACTCATCTATTTTACTAAATTGTTAATAATCTGCTATGCAACCAATTGAGTTAAAACTACTGACACTACTTTGTGTATAACTAAAGCAAGAAAACATAATTTTTATTGCTTTCAAAGGGGAAATACATTGATCATCATAACATCACATTCTGTTTCTTTAAAAAAATGTACTTCTCTGAGAGATTTTAGGAAGTATTTGAATTAGCTTGTTAGGGCTGCCATGAAGACAGTGCCATAGATTAGGTAACTTGAACAACAGAATTTCATTTTCTCACATTTCTAGAGGACAGAAATCCAAGAGTAGGTGCCCGTAGGCTTGTCTTCTCTGGGGTTCGTCTCCCTGGTCTGCAGATGGCCATATTGGTTTGTGTGCAGCAGTGAGTGTCTTACAGATAGATAAAGTTCATCCCTTGGTGCTGTTTGTCTCACCAAAAGAGGCTCATGGGGCTCTCCTGTTATTCACCCAGTTCCACACCAGCAAGCCAGGCTTCTTATCTACTTTAAATTTGAAAACAGGTTGCGATTGTTTTTATTCTTCAGTTCCTCTCATCTTTCACCTTTCTGTGTGGGCTCCTGTTTCAAAGTAACTCTAGTTAGTCTTAGGGAACACTAGTGCTATCATTTATATTTGGATGTCCCCCTAAGCCTCATGCAATTATGGACACGGCTGAATCCAGCATTCATGATTGGTTCATTGTCTAGTACTGCGGTTGGTGGTTTGAGTGCTACACCCACCCAGGAGCAGAGCCAACATACAGTGTAAGGGCAGGAAGAAGGCATTGCATGTCTTTTATCTTTTTGCCTGGTTGACTTTTGCTGTTTTGTGGGGGCCATGAATGGCAGCCCCACTATGCCACCCTGCCTTGGAGCCAGCTGAGTATGGACTGAAACCTCCAAAATTGTAAGAAATAAACTTTCTGTTCCTTAATTTTGGGCATCAGGCATTTTGTCTCAACAATGAGACTACTAGTTATTTGTAAGAAACACTAATTTGATGCTTTAACCAGTCTCCCTATGCCCTTGGGCAAGCTCTCCTCTGTGTGTGTCTTTATCCTAATTTCCTCTTTCCATTAGGACACCAATCGTACTGGATTGGGATCTACTCTAATGTCCTCATTTTAAGTTCTTTCGTCACTGCTGAATGCCATGTCCATTGCTGGTGTTCCGTTGGAGGGATGGCTCCTAAAAAGAGAATCCATAGATAGGGCTGTGTCCCCTCCCACCAGAGCAGGTTCAACACTGAGCCTAACAGACTCTGTGTTGGGTTGTTAGTTTGGATGATGCCTGCTAGACAAGATAAAAATCAGCCTAGAAATCTCTAACCTATCTCCAAAGGTCTCAAAAGTTACTTGTGGATTTGCTACAGTGATTGATCATGTTCTTTTATGAATTGTTCTCCATCCCTCTGCTGTGAGCACTGGAGATGATGGCTATGATTGGAATAGAGAAAATGCTACTTAATAAGCTACTGTATCGTTTCAGAACTGTGAGGAAGATATAAAGTTATTTGCTGAGTAATGAGCCATGTCCAGGAAGTACTGGGCAGTGGTAACTGCCTTCGGGTTTGGGCTTTATGCTAACAGTCACTCAATTTCCCTGCGTACAGAAAAGAACAGATCTTTAACGACAACTGATTTATGGTGTCTGCACAGGAGCTCCCTCAATTAGTGACTAGCAACAGCCTGCAGTATCCTGAATGCCCTGGAAGAGGCCAGTTGTGTAAAACTGTCCCCTAGAATGATGACATTGTCCTCTGTCTATTTGTGGTGTCATTAACAAGTTAAAATAAAACTCTTTTGACAGGTGTTTTTGTTTCACGACTAAGAGTTGATGGTTCTGTGAATTGCAGTATGTTTTTATGAGCTCACATAACTCACCACTATCTGCCCTGCACTGGCACTTCTACCACAAGGCCCTGACTGGGGAGGTCAGACACTCAGTTAGACATAAACAGGTTTGTTTTCAAGTCCCCTGAGACACACACCAAGATGTTCATTGTGGAGATACAGATGACAAATATACTCCTCTGCTTTTAGCTATTGCTGCAGGGAGATGAGAAGAAATGGGATGAGAAACAGCACACACTGAAAGTAATACAGTCTAGTATAATCTGTTGTCCTAGCTTTTGAAAGAAAAAAAAAACAGCTAATAAAATGATCAAAGGTGCTTTGATATGTCACACTCTGGCTTACCCAGCTAACTTCTTTTACAGCTGCCAAGAGGACTTCAAGTCTGAGTTCTTTCAGAGTTCAACAGAGAAGGGCTCTCCAAAGGGTAATAGAATCTGGGGACTTTCTAAACTACTTTCCAAATATAGGAAACAAAGCATGAAAAAAATATATATATAGGGGAAAAATGAATTACACTGAAAACCTATTTTCTTCCCAAATTGGTTTGCAAATTATCCTAGTTGTTATAGGATGGTATCAGAAATAGTCTAATTTTCAAAAAATGGGGAAGTTTGAGATTGATTCCTCTTTTCTACCTATATGTATGTTCATTAAAGAAGGTGTTGCTTATAGACAAAATATGTTCAATCACTTCAAGTAGCTGTTTCTCTTATTCAAGGGGAAAATAACATTTTCATTTTTAGATCAATAATAAATGACTACAACTCATTTAGAATATTAGGCAAGCCAATACTGATTGGTTTATCAACAACAACTCTAAATGGCACCTTAGAATTATAAATTAAATTGAATTAAGCTTTTTTTAAATTGAATTCAACTTTAGAAATTAGGCATTGTTATTGGAACTGCAAAAATCTGAGCCACAGTATAGAGGAAGAGGAAGTGGCCAGTACCTCACCCACAATGGTTCATGAAGGGTGCCCAAAAGAGGGTAGCCAGTTAGCCAGAACATCTGGTGTGAGTAACATCCAAGAAAGATGAAAAGCAGTACACCAGGCCAGCTTCCTCTCTAGCCTTGAAACCATCGGGAAGGTAATTTATTTGGACCCTCTTCCTTTTTGATAATATCGTCTGCCTTTTAATGACCCTTTCTCTATCCCAGACACTAAAAGTTAAAGTATACATTTGTTCCTAGAATAGTCTTTTCCTGACTTTTGGAGATTTTCTAAGACCTCTGGGACAAGTCTATAAAGTATTTCAGTCATCCTAAAACCCGCATCTTCAGAATGAAATGCATTATCCATTTAATTTTTGATTCTTCTTTCTTAACATGATAGGTCAACTAGACACTCCAATCATCCTGATTCTTTCGTTTCTCTTTCCTAGATCCAAGTGCTTCATTTTTTCTCAAATTCCTTCCCCTCTCTCATACTGCTACTGACTATTTTAAAATGCTTAATACTGGGAGCCACGGGCAGGGGGTTGGGGAAGCAGAGAGAGCTCTGCCGGGCCTGGAGGACAGCAGTGGGGAGACAGAAGCCAGCCGTGGGAGCAGCGCCTGAGGTCTTACAGGCACGGGTACCAGGCATGGGAGCACAGAGAAGGTAGAGGATAGCACCATGTGAATCATCCCGGGAAACTCCACCCAGAAGCAGACTTACCGAAGGAGAGGAAGAAAAGCCAGAACCAGATGTGAGTTCAGAGGAATCTATCTCCACTGTAGAACAAGAAAATGAAACTCCACCTGCTACATCTAGTGAGACAGAACAACCCAAGGCAGAACCTGAGACTGAAGAGAAGGAAGAAGATAAGTCTTCTGAAGAAACCAAAAAGGAGGAGAAAGATCAGCCTAAGGAAAAGGAGAAGAAAGTGAAAACAATGACACCTTTCTGGGCTACTCTTTCTGCCAGCCAGCTAGCCAGGGCCCAGAAACAAACACCGCTGGCTTCCTCACCACGTCCCAAGATGGAAGCAGTTCTAACTGAGGCCATTAAAGCATACTTCCAGAAAAGTGGTGCATCCGTGGTTGCTATTCGAAAATACATAATTTGTAAGTATCCTTCTTTGGAGTTGGAGAGAAGGCGTTATCTCCTTAAATAAGCACTGAGAAGAGAATTAAATACAGGAGTCATCAACAGATAAAAGGAACAGGTGCACCTGGAAGTTTCGTTGTGGTCCCTAAATCAAGAAAAACATCTCAGAAATCCAGAGATAGAAACAAGAGCTCTGCGGTGGATCCAGAACCACGTGTAAAGCTGGAGAATACCCTCCCACCAGACTTTACTCACTTTCGTGAGCCTGAAGAAGCTTCATATGGTCTTATCAGGAAATACGTGTCTCAGCATTACTCTAAGCTTAGAGTGGACATTAGGCCTCAGCTGTTGAAGAATGCTCCTCAGAGAGCGGCACAGAGAGGTCAGTTAGAATAAATAACTGGCAAAGCTGCATCGGGGACATTTCAGCTGAAGAAATCAGGGAAGAAACCCCTGCTTGGTGGAAATCCAACGTAATACGCAATCTTGTCTGCCATTGCCACCATGAATGAGCCGAAGACCTGCTCCACCGCTGCTCTGAAGAAGTATGTCCTGGAGAACCACCCAGGGACCAATTCTACTTATCAAATGCATTTGCTGAAGAAAAATCTGCAGAAATGTGAGAAGAATGAGTGGATGGAGCAGATCTCTCACAAAGGATTCAGTGGCACCTACCAACTCTGTTTTCTGTGTTACCCAAGCCCAGGAGTTGTATTTCCAAAGAAAGAGCCAGATGATTCTCAAGATGAGGATGAGGATGAGTTATCAGAAGACTCTGAGGATGAAGAGCCGCCACGTCAGAGAACATTGCAAAAGTAAACTCCAGCCAAGTCCCAAAGGAAAGTAGCACCCATGAAGCAGAGAGGGTCAAAGCCTGAACCTAAAGTCCCAGCTGCCCAGCGAGGGAAAGCTAGACTCCTGCCCAAGAAAGCCCCTCCTAAGGCAAAAACTCATGCCAAGAAAGCCAGACCCTCACCCTCAGTCTTCAAGAAATCCAATGGGAGCTCCTCAAAGAAGCCTGCAGCCAGTGTGATGAGAAAGGACATGAAATTACCTGGCAAGAGTAAATCCACCATGAAGAAGTCCTTCAAAACAAAAAGTAAATTTTGTGGCAAGAAAGGGTATCATGATAAAGTTCAAAATCTTATAAGGTCAGTGTGCATTTGTTTTTAGTTCTGATGCTAATAAAAATTTCTTTTTCTTTCCATATGAACATCATGGGGAGGGAATATAATAAACCAGTTTAGGCATTTGTTAGTTTTAAATGCTGTTTTTGGTGCCTACCCCTTCCCCACTCATACTGATTTCTGTCATAACTGGGGACTCTTCTAAGCTATATAATCAATACTTGTCTTTTTTTGCTCCTCCTACCCTAACCTCTATCTTTTTTTTATGGTAAGCTTTGGGGCCTTCCTCTTCCTCCCCCTCCCCAGGTCTCCCCCTCACCCCTCTCTCCTGGTTTTATCTGAACACCTGTAAGTGTTTTTATATTTTCAGAACACACCGAGAACAGGACATTGGTCAGGTGCTAGAAGTAAAAAAAGAGGCAGTGCAGCACTAACTGGTAAAGCCTCCTGCCTGGAGACTTCTGTGATAGCTGAAATAATTAATCTTATTTATAAAAGTTACTCCGCTAACCCTCTCTCTCCAACTATGAACGGAGACAACTGAGCTTTGGAAATAGCCTGAAAGCAGTGTGATCACACTTGTTTCTGAAGATACGTGACTACTCTGGGCCTCTTTCCACGTTACCAACTTGCAGGAATTGTTCTCTGGCTCAGAGCATCGCATTCCCTTCACTGCAAGCATGATCTGTCTACACCCCTGGGTTCTGACTGCAGGGCCAAGAGAGGAATACATGAATCATCGCTGTTACCTCTGTTACCAAAAATCACAACGAACACATAAAATCTTGATCAGATGTTTAAATATATTTTTTATTTGAGGCATGAGTTGTCACTGTTTGCTTTTTTTTATGATGAAATTCTGGAGAGTTACACATGTTAAGTAGAAAAACATACGGTTTGCTTAAATAAAATAGATTTCAGACTCATCTGTGGATTTGTTCCCCTTTCTTTCAGTGACACTTTTGATAACAAAAAATTGGCTTCCTTTCTGAGATGTTTTAAAGAAAAAAAAAGTAAATGAAGCCCTACTATTTAACCCTCTTTTTTCTTTTCTTTTTTTTTTTTTGTACTGGCGATAGAATTCACAACCTCATACTTGCCAAGCAGGCACTTATGCCACTGAGCTAAATCCCCAGCCTTACCCTTTTGTATTTGTATTTATTTTAGTATTGTGAAGTGTGCTAAAATAGTACTAGCTTTATTCTTGAGAAATACTGGTTTTCTGGTTATTGTTTCTCTTCCCTGTGGCACTTGACACGTTTTCTTAAATGCTTTGGTATACTTCTGGGCACCTGAGAGCTGCCAGAAAAAAAAAAGCGTTTGTTTTATATTCATTTCACTTGCGTTATCTGCTGGGATCCCGTCTGCAGCTTGAGTGTGGCTGAGAAACAGACTTGGAAAGATTGGCTAGAGTTAGATCAGTCATGTGTCATCCCATCATGCACTCACTGGAATTTGTGTGGCGTGTAAGGCAATCTTTCCTGTTGTAAATTTTCCTTTTTTATGTACATATATTTTGAAAAATATGAATATACATGAAATTTAAAATATACTTCATACTTTCATTGGCTTGCTTATTTATTTTTTGAACTTTTTTGGGGATCAGACAGTAATATTAATGGATTTGCACCTTCACTTTGTACTCTTAGCTTCTAAAAATGTAGCAGGAACTGTGCTGAATTATGAGAATACTAGAACAAAAATACCAGCCAAACCTCATGCAACTGGAGAAATTATTAAACAGGATTTTTAAAAAGATAGTGCACTCTATTATGTTAAATTGGTAGAAGGAAAGTGCTGGAGGTGCAGACTTTGATAATGTTTATGTCTGAATAGGTTTTGAAGGAGAATTAAAAGTTAGCTAGATAGAGAAGTGGGAAGGATATTGCAATCACAAGGAAAGGTGTGTACAAATGCATGTGAACTGAGAGATCACAGTGAGTGCATACGGCAGCATACAGTAGTCATACAGTAGTCAGAAGAGATGATGGAGGATGGAAAGAACATGGCATTACTATGTTTTAAAGCATTGAAAGATTTTTAGAATGTGAGATGATTGTAAAATATGTGTGAATTTTTTCATAACCCTTCTTCCCAAACTGACTCTGGCTTCCCCAAAGTCTGAACATGAAGCAAACTCAGTCTCAGATGAATAGAAAGTGATACCAGTGATACTACGTGACTCCTGAGGTTAGGCCACAAAAAGATGGGTTTGAAGCTGGGAACGGGTGGCACACTCTTATAATTCCAGCTTTTCAGAAGGTCATAGCAGAAGAATCACAAGTTCAAGCCCCACCTGGGCAATTTAGTGATCTGACTCAAAATAAAAAATAGAATGAACTGGGGATCCAGCTCAGTAGAAAAGCATCCCTGGATTTAATCCCCAATACAAAAAAGAAAAGAAAAAAAAGCCTTGTACATGGTTCTTCTCATCTGGATATCACATTCCAGGCAAACCAGAGAACACCGAATGCTGTGAGAATACCCAAGCAACATGGTGGGGGAGAAACAAAGGACTCCTGCCAAAAGCCAGCATCTACTTGCCAATTATAGGAATGAGCCGCCCTTTAAGGCAGATTTGCAACCCAGCTAAGCTTTGAGATGACTACAGTCCCGGGTGACATTTTGAATGCAATCTCGTAAGGGAGCTTGAACTAGAAATATCCAACTAAGCCATACCTGAATTTGTGATGCACAGAAACTAGAGATAGATAAGTATATATTATTGTGTGAAGCTAAGTTTGGGATGGTTATAGACAGTTATAACAGAAGAGGGGTCATGTGATTAGCTATGTTTTGTAACAAGATGTAATGGTGTCCTGAACTATAGAGAAATTGTTTGAGTGGAGGCAAAACAGAGGCAAATAAACTACATAGTTGTGTGATTACATAGAGAAATGATATGTTGTATACCTGGTGAATATCACTCTTCCGTGATAGTTATTAGTAAATATACACTGATATACCTTAATAAAAGTTAGGTATAACTCAAAGTAACAAGACATAGTGGGTGAAAGAAAAGCCAAAATAGGAGTTGTAGCAACTTAGAAGCAAGGTCCCTTACCATAGAAGACTAGAAAAATCTGCCTGATTTGTCCACGTAGTACCTGAGATTCTCAGCACATACTGAAACAAGGTGAGGCTGAAGAGATAGTAAACAAAGAAGGTGAACATAGGATTCATCAAAATGCTGCATTTGCATCGAATAAATTTCTGGATTCTTGAAGTTTATTGTCTGTATAGCTAGATCAATGAGGTTCCCCCCAAAACTGTCTCCAATATCTTAGGATTAAGCAAGACTCTTGAAAAAAAAATTGACTAAGCCCTCAAATATTTTTGCAAACAGAACCACCAAAGGGCTGAGATGAGAAGTCCAAACATATAAACACTGATAACAGTAGGGTTATCCTATAAATTGAGGGAAAAATTTTATACCATTCCCCAAAGCAACTCTTGTTTTACCTCTGCTCTTTATGTGAAGTACAGTAAGGCAGCTATTTTAACTAAAATTGTATTAACTATAAAAAATCCATACTTATTTTCCATTTTCCATTTTTTTCAGCATAAAGTCCTGGTCCAAAAACATTTCCACTTCCTGCCTCAAAATATTAGCCACTTTTTATATTTTCTTTATGTGGCCTCCTGCAGATACCAATGATTATGGATAAAAGAACACTTCCTGGAGGTCTGTTACTCTGAATTTCATAATAATACAGTTATTAGTGAACATTTTTATGGTTTCTGACACACAAAATATTGCTGTTAACTGAGATT
Source organism: Dolichotis patagonum (assembly GCA_004027295.1). Lineage (NCBI taxonomy): Eukaryota > Metazoa > Chordata > Mammalia > Rodentia > Caviidae > Dolichotis > Dolichotis patagonum. The sequence continues at coordinate 12,832 of PVJX010003096.1, forward strand.
ATAACTTTCTCAGCATTGCTTTTCTGGAATCTAAAACAGAGCATGGCACATAAAACATTCATTAAAGAGGAAGGGAAGGAGAGAGAAATGTGCTGTATTCAGCTGTGAAATTTATCACCATTGTCTCCTGCTACGGAACCATGGACCTGTCCTTTAAACAGTCTCTGCTTGGGATCCACAGGACCAGAACTGAGGTCAAATGTGAGTTATTGTTGTTGAAGACACTTAGAATTTTCTGCCGGAGAGACTTCTTCCTGAGAAGTCCAACCCCATCTCTTTTCTTCCTTCAGCCAGAGTCTTTGTCTAGAATAGTGAAGGAAAAATCAGAGCTCCCATTCTGCCCTTTGTCAGGTTGGCATTCTGCGCGTGCAAGGAAAGGAGTGATGGGGAAGAGGGTCTCCCTATCAGAGGAATCCTCTCAGAAACCCGAAGCACTGCATTGTCAGGAGGCGCCCAGACTGCACGGGGCATCTTCTTTCTAGTTTTCACAATTAAAATTTGTATGTCTTGTGCCTTGTAAGTGGTACGTGCCTACGAAGGCTCTTTGTGTCATTAAAAGCTCTAAAATGTTTGCCATCGCAGACCTAAACTGTTACCAGCACAGAGTTCAGCCCTCACATTTCTGCAATTACAATCAGAGTGTGAGTTTGCTTTATAAAAATCATTAGGCAATTATAACATTATCCTACTAATAGCCTCTTCTGGATCTAAGTTCTGAATGTGTCACATTTTTAAAAATACTTCACTTGTACCAGTTTTGGAAGTAATTATTGATTCTTCACTATCTCATGTACCTCGAGTACCAGGAGCCTATTTTAAATATCTTTGACATCCTGGTAACACAGACTTGTATTTTAGCTTATCCTTTACAAATGACTCCCAGACTTGTTTTCCAAACATATGAAATCTTATTAGGATTTTATATTTTCCCACATACTTAAGTTAAACAGTCACCAGGTGCTTTTTGAGGACAGGAGTAGCACAGGTCAGTTCTCAAGGTCTATCACTGCTAGGGTCTCAGGGGAAAACTGTGCTTTGTCTGAATTCAGCTTTCATCATGATCTTTTAAGCAGATATGCCTTAGACTAGAGATTGCTAGCTCAGCAGGTGCCGTGGGAGACCCAGACCAGACAGGTGCTAATAAAAGTCCTGGGAAGAACAAAGAGAGCATTCTCAGCACTGCTCAGGAAATGCCACCCGTAGGAAGCCAAGAATCATCTGCAAGGCACATGGGCTTCAGTACGGCCAGCTAGGCAGAGCAGATCAATGCTGTTGTGGGTGGTGGGCTCAATAAGCACCATTGTGACTGCTCTAATGCCCTTGGTGACAGAGCAGGAAAAACTCCCTCTGGTTGCTGTGAGTTGAAATGCGCGTTTCATCAAGTGGCATACCTGCCACCCTTCCTCTTCCTGTGTGGAAGTCAGATTCAACCTAAAAATTCCAAAGGTTACATAACCACCTTTTACAGATCATGTAGCTTCTTAATTGCTGTTTATTTTCCAATATTTTGAAGTTGCATGCACACATAAACATGCGTGAGGGTTCAAAATGCACAGGAGAACAGACAGGCGTTCCAAATGTCATAATGATGTTCTCTTCCACTCCCCACTTGCTCTTCATATGTTTGCTTTTCTTAAATTAGGTCAGGTTCATTTTGATGCTTCCCTACCCATGAGGACACACAGATTTTATGTGGCATGTAGGATTTTTAGGTTGGGAAGAAAACAAGGCAGATAAATTAATGCACAGTAATATCTTAGCGATAAATCAGAATTTGTCTACTTGTCATACTGTTAAAAATAAAAGCCTAGTGTTGGCACAAGACAATTCTTCCTTATATGAGATAATCCCTCCCTCCTCCTCAGGATACTTGGTAGCCACGCCTGTCCCACCTCGGCCTCTTCTCCATCCTACCCTCTTGCATTGTGTTAACCCAAAGCTGCTTCCTTCTGTCTCGAAATGCTCTGTGCTAGAATCCACTGACAGCGATCACCATGCTTACCATGGTGAGAACAACTGTAGTGATGCACTGAGTGTTTGCTGGATACCACACTCTGTACTGAGTCATACTAGACTAATCTCTATGGGGAAAATGAAAGTACTTGGATAAGTAAATATTTGGGAACAGATAAGATTTTGGAGTACTACTAAAATCTCACAGGAAAATAAGATAGTCATGCCAACTTTAGACCAGACCAAAATAAGGAAATCTCAATGAACTTGAACTCAAAGTAGTTCTGCTCCATCACTGGCCAATGTTTAAAGGACTGGGTGCTATTTCTTAGGGTCTATTTGAAGAAATAGTGTATCTGCCCACTTTTCATGACTCTAACAAAATAGCTGAGACTGGCTACCGTTATAAACAAGATCTGGAGCTTCAAGGCCATGGTGCCAAGATCAGCTCAGTTCTGGTAAGACTCCAAGGCAGATGGTATCATCATGACTAGAAAACATGCAAGAGGAAGACACCATATCAACCAGCAGTCACAGGGAGAGGCCAATCTTGTGACTTCTCACTAACCTTCTTCTGTTAGAGGTCCCATGATGCCTCATTATCACCACATGGAGGAGCAAGCTCCCATGCATGAACTCTTTTATTATTTTAAATATATTAAAACAAATATATTAAATATATTAACAAAACAAAACAGAATAAATCCAATCAAAACAAAACAATCAAACTGGTACATAACTTCGAAGCAGGATAGTAGGAAATCAATCATAGTGTTTTTTGTTATCTTCACAATATTTGTCCACTCCATTAGATATAGCAAAATCAAACCAAACAGAATAAAACCAATCAAAGCAGAACACTGAATAAAGCAAAACAATAAGTCAGAACAAAACAAAACAAAACAATGAGAACAATATTGGATTTCAAAAGCAAGATAGAAGGAAATCCCCCATATTTGCCAAATTGCATACTGTTATCCTCCCAATAGATGCTCTGACCACAGGCCCCAGGCCTGCAAAGTCAACCAAACAATACAAGAATTCAGTTGTTTTTTTCTACCTCAGTTGCTTTCAACTCTGCCTCTCCTGCTAACCAGCTGGTTGGTTGCTGGTGCAGGCGGGGGAGGGTCTTGATTCTCACCCGGCACATTCATAGGCTCATGTGAGGCGCTTTCTGGCTTCTGTCTTCCTGGACTCCACATGGCTTGGTGTGTGGCTTCTCCCACACATGAACTTTTAAAGGACACATTCAAGCCCCCCCAAACCATAGCACAAAGTATAGTTACAAAATAGACTATAGCTATTTTATCTGCCATTGCCAAAACTTGTAAAGTGGCCATCCTCTTGGTACCTAGGTATTCCTGTCAGCTACAGCCCGAAAGAGTCTGAAATATTTGACAGTTCGCTGCTTCTACACCTGGCCTGACCCACACCAGTTTTACCAGCGGGCAGGCAGTGCTGTTTTGAAATTGGGGAGGAAAATTCCCATGGAGCTGTCATTTCATGCAACCTCCTAGCAGTTCAAGCTTGAATTCAAAGAGCCTTGCAAATCAAATTTAACTCATGGCGGAAAGATGACCATGTGTGGAAGCCTCTATCTCTAAACAGTGGCTTCCTGGAGGAGCTGTGAGGCTCTGCAAACAGTGATGAGTATTTGCACTGACTGAGGAATTAGAGATTGGCTGCACCCATTTTTTGTATTAGAATCCCTGGCAACTTTTTTTTTACCCAAGCAAAATGCTCCCAACAGCTAAAACACTTCCATCCTATTATTCACTGTTCTGTTTAAGGTTTAGAACAAGAATATTCCTTTTTTAAAATTTACTAGGTTTGATCTCCAAGCAGCCTCTGTAGTTTGAAGAATAAAGCTTTGATCAGAAAAAAAAAGCCAATCTTCTTAGTTATGTCATCTTTGTCTTAGAAGTTATGGAAAAGATAGTCTGTGCTTTATTTTCTAGGTTCTCTTAGATGAACTGATGCTGACATTTTGGGGAGGCACCTGAATCAGATCCTCACTTTCACAGATGTCCTCTCTTCCATCATTATCTGTTTTCTCTCCAAGATCTCTAGAAGGTCCCCATGTTTCTAAGAGGTTGAAGGAAGATAGCCCACATGATAATCTTAATTAAAGGCCCTCTCTAGGACCAAACAGCTGCTACGTGGGGTTATATAAGAAAAAGCGTGGGTTTTCCACAGCCTCCAAGTTCTCTGCAGACACCTATCAGAGAGCAGAAGCTGAACTTGACCCGTGAGAGTACATGGAGTGAGTTCAAACTTCTCTGAAGAATCATCAAAGAGAGACTGAAGCAATACTTTGTGCTCTGATGCTGCAAATGTCTCAAGGCAGTTTAGTAGTTGACAAATATCGCGTTCTACTTGGAAAACATCAGTTTATTCTCTGCACATTAAAGGTATTACAGGTCCACAGGTCTTCTTCCTACAGTATAAGAACCAGGTGATAATATATACTTACACTGTCAGTGAATCTCAGGCACAGTCCTGACATACACGAAAACTTTTCTTGGCAAGTAGGTACATGACCAATGATACTCCAGTTTGTAAATGCAGTGTCTATATTTTGGGACCAGACCAAAATAAGTGAAAGATCTATTTAGAAAAAAAATCCAAGAGATTTTAACTGTGAAAAACCTCAGGTCAATGACTACACATAAAATGGATTCGAATCCTAAAATAATTTCTTTCTAAGGATCTTGGACTACTGGGCTTGCTGAATTCTCATGATTCTTCTGTGATAGTTCAGCCCAATCTAATGGCCACTCATTTCACCAGTCAGAAAGTTGTTCTAATATGCATTATGCTAACATCAATTAAAAGTCTTTGAGGTTCAACAGAGACAAAGATAGTTTAAATTATTATAGCTGCTCCTCTGATGTAAGCCTCTGATTAAAAATCTTTCATATGTTTATGAATCTCTTATCTCCACGTTAGTACCCTTTGCTAAACAATTGTACTTAGTTTATAGTTAAAAATACAAAGCTCACGTTCCTTGCTGAAATTCTTAAGGTAAAATGACAGGTAAAATAAAAGGCAGGCTAGAAAGTCGTAGAGTCGTGAGACAGATGAAATCATTCCTATGTGAGTAAATAAAGCAGAAACAGAAAGTGTTTTATGGTCTATGTATAAGGAGGGATTTTCCTGAGAAACAAACAATCCACAAAGATGGAGTAGGTCTAATTTTCCCTGTTTCTGTGCTTGCATATATCTCAAATCTTTGGACATTGCATATAAAAAAAGACTGAAGAATGGAACGAGGCAGACCAAATAGGATCTTCAGACCTGAGGGATGATGGAGAGGTGAGATCCTTGGGCTTTGTTTTTCTTTATAGAGCCCATGCTGTGTTCTGGAGAAACCAGTCACCTAGAATTGCCAATTGGCACAGACAAAACCTGAGCCCAACAAAAGTCTGTTCCCACTAGGCATGAGACCAGTAAGGGGCATAAGAGTAAAAGAGGACATTTTTAGAAAATAATCTTTCTACTTCAGCCAAAATCTCATAGAAAACCATGGTCCCATTCCCCACCTGTGCTAGCAAAGGCAGAGTGGGAGCCTGAACTCCCACCTCTTCACAAATGGTGCTCCAATAAGCATTAGGTGCAGTTAGGAACAGACCTGTTCATTTCACTTCCCGCCTAAATTGGAATAGCTTTCATTTGGATTATCTCTCTCACCCTAAGAATCAACACAAATGTTTTGCTTTTCCTCACTACTTAGGGAGATGTATTCTTTTTTTCTTGACTGGAGTTTGGTTGCTTCATTTCGTCTGATTTTAAGGCATTTGATCAAAGCTATTATAAGAAAGAAAATATTTTGTAATACAATATTCTTATCAAGAGCAAAATCAATCAACAAAATAATTTTCAAAAGGATATAGACACATGAACTCTGGAGTGAAAAACCAAGATGTTACAAAGCAAAAGCCCCAGCACGAGGTGAACCCCACCTACCCAATGGTTCAGCTCTGCCACACCACTCTTAATTCCACTTGCTTTATGTTTTCCTAGAGAGCCATATTCAGTTTAGACCCCTACCATAGGATACAAAAATAACATTGAAATTTAAGCCTGATACAATGAGCTTGATGTAGTGGCCATTTGGTGGTTGGTCTCATGTTGTCTGTGTGGTAATTTTAAAAATTCAGTCTAACAACAGTGCGATCATCAGGTACAAATGAACAGTAATATGCACCATTGGGGAAGTTAACTAAAATTTTTAAGTACTCTTATCTAGATTCTAAACTTCTTTCAGATTTGGTTTATTCACCTCAAATATCATTACCAAGATATACACTAAAGGATCTGTTGCATAGCCTAAAATATATTACAGGTTATTTGTGTTAATAATCAGTAATATCAATGATAGTTGACTAATGTTTAAAGTGAATGATGTTTATTTGAAATATTATCCTTTCTCAGTGAAGGTCCATTTTAGTGAGCCCAGAAGACAGAAGTAGTGATCTTTAGATTAGAACACCCAAATCACTTTAAGACTTTGCAAGGCTTTTAAGGAAATCTATTTCCAGATCCTTAAGTCTCTCATGCACTTTCCTAAAATTGGTTTCCCTCTCAATGTCCCAATTCAGCCACATCTCCTTCCTACCACCTCTTGGGAGAGGCTTTAAAGTTGTCTTTAGGCCTGGGCTTGTCTTCAGGTTGTCTTTCCATGAGAAGAGCATGTTCAAAGTAGTCTTTTAATCCCACAATAATGATAACATGTACAACAAACCTAGATGCAACTTAAACCTGTAACCAAACTCACACAAATTTATCCTAGATCAGTTGAATCACAGCTTTCCCACAAACAAAATAAATAAATGCTTATTTATTATACCAACTGAAATCTTGTAGCATAATTGTGTTAATATTACATCAGAATGGGTAAACTGTACAATCTTGTCTGTGTAAGCTAGTTTTTTGCATTAACAAAAGACGCCAACACACATTTATCACTCACTTCAGTTATCATAATGGGTCAACTGAGGCTCTGTTTCAGAGTTTCATTTAGGGACTCTGACATAAACTTCCTTGTCTAGACTTGCTGGTCTCCTAAGAGAGGGACAAAGAAAAATACAGAGCTATATGCTAGCTCTTGAAACTTTCTTGAAAATTTCTCTACAGGGAGCAATACTGCAGCAAAATATCCATAGGAAAGCTTCCACTTCAGCAAATAATTTGAAAAATTAAAAAAAAAACCTGACCACAAAAATATACCTTGAATAATTTGAGAACGTATTACCTAGTAGCTGAATTCCAATTCTTCCCCTCATGTCTTATTTTTCCCTGATTGCCTTGAATTTCGTTGTCATCTGAATCTCCCAAGCCAAGAGCACATTTGTACATGTATGGGGATCTGTGCTCTATCACATACTCCTCTGGTAGACTGGGCCTTTCGCGATTCACAGGACACATAGGCAGTGATATAGAGACTGCAATTTTCTCCCTAATATTAACAACAGTGCTCTGCTCTTTAGGCATCAGTGTTTTGCACAGAAAATAAATTAGATGTTATTAATTTTCCAAATTAAGCAAAATGTTAAGCCCTATTGTTATTGTTATAAGAACCTTTTGCTTTCTTCTCCTTAGAAACAGCCCCCAAATGATGTAAATATTTATACTAATGAACCAAAACTCTACCACACATATATATTATTAATGTTTGCTTGTTGTTATTGTTTCAATGTGAAGTGTCTCTCAAAGGCTTCAGTGTTGAGGGCTTCCCTCCAGTGCAGCAAAGTTCTGACTGGGGTCTAGAGATGTGATTGGATCATGAGGGCTTTCATGTCACCAGTGGACCAATCTACCAATGAGATCACAATTTGATGGCATTATTAGGAGGTAAAGGAAGCAAGAGGTGAAGGCTCTTGAATCATAGGGGCCTGGCCTTAGGACTCTGTGTGGTCTCTGGGCCCTTCCTTCCTCTCTGGCTGTTGTTCTCTATGTCTAGCCCCACATTGTGTGAGGTGAGGAGCACCTTTCCTCAGCCATGTCTTTCGGCCATATTTCTGCCTCATCACTGCCATTAGGCCATGGGATCAGCCAGCCATCCACTGAAACCTCTGAAACTATGAGCTGAAATTAACCTTTTCTTCTTTAAGTTGTTTTTCTCAGTTATTTGGTCACAGCAAAGAAAAGTTGACTAGCACAGTCTACAAAGAACACACTATATTTAATCCTAGCATGGAAGGAAAATTCTACAACTTTTTTCTCCAATAATTAGAATTTAAAGAACCAGTTAGTCAAAGAAGTGCATTATTTTTATTTTCCTTTCCTGTAGTTCTTTTCAGCATCATTGCTTTGCACATAAGCTGAGATGGCCACCTTCTGTGAAGGGGGATTTACAGGATAATTCAATTATCTACCCAGATGCTCAAGATGGAGACCTTGGAATTTCCAAGTACTGTGTACTCTATATCCATCTTTCTCTCTACTGCTATTGCCTCAGTTCAGGCCCTTGGAATCATTCACTATCCTAGTGCTTTAACCCCCTAAGTGTCCTCCCACTTACAACCGCCTGCATCTCCATATAAAGCCTATGAGACTAGAGCGCTTTTTCTTAGTTTTCTTTTGATAACTGAACTAAGAACGCATCAGATAGCATATAATCAGTCTCAGGTAAAAGAACTGATATCCTGAGACAAATCATACCCCATATAGGAAACTTTAGCTGGTAAGTTTGCAGTTTTTTCTTTTGATACCTTATGTCCCTTTGGGTCAAAAAAGAAAAAAAGTCAAAAGGCACAGAGTCTCTGTTTTGAAATTTTATTGCTGGAGCTTAAAGAAAAACAAAGGCTATTTTGCATTTCAAATGACAGTAGAGTGACAAGAAAACTCAATGTATTTGAGTTCTTGACTGAACCTTTGCAAAGAAGTATCATCTCATGAATTCCTAGTTGTTGCAAGTATTTGAATACTTTTGATTGTTTAGGGAAAGGCAAGCCACTGCTGACCTCTGAAGGGGACACGAAAATATTCACACATCCACAGTTGTAGAGTAGGTGACACTGTCTAGAATCAAGGAAATAAGAACATTTGAAATTTGGGGTTCTAGTTAACTGTAGTTGTCATTTTTCTAGCTATACTTCTCATGTTTCATTTTGCAAAACTCTCTGTATGTGTATGCATACATATACATGTGTACCTGTGGGCACATTCACATGTGCATATGCGTTGTGTATATATAATCTCCCTTATTTTTTATACAAAGTAGTATGACCTGTATTTACTTATATATCACTTGTTAAACTTTTTACTAGTTCATTAGTACTTTTTGTTATGAACTATGTATCTGCATCATAGTTTACTCAAGTAGTTCTTAGATTTTCTTTAATAAATAGGTGTTTCAGTACTGCCTCAGTATTTTGCTATTTCAAATAGTACTTTGATGTACAACCTTGTGCAAATGTTTCATGTTGTGAGTCACAATAATTCCTAGAAGGCGTTGTTTGAGTAAAAAGATAAATTACTAGGTATGTGGTCAAATATTATTTGGGATGTTTCTCTGAGGGTGTCTTTCTATGGCAGAATTTTATTTTGTTTTGTTTTAACAGTATTGGATATTGAACTCAGGGGTTCATGCATGCTATTATGGATTAAAAACTGGTGGTCAACATAACACCAGCTGAATTAAATCAGCATGGTGCTGAGTGTAGATATTTCACCTGAGGAAAGTTGCCAGAATAAATACAGACCTGGAGATGACGAATGAGTTGTGGGTTTCTCTAAGTGTTGCTGTTTGAGCCGTTGGTTATCCTGGAGGAGCTCGTCATGACTAGCTTCCCCAGTGTGAGTTCGACCATTGTCATCAGAGGAGCTTGGGACCTTGTTGGTGAGAGTGGCTGTGGTTCACTTTGGGGGAGTGCTGGTCCTTACGTTGAGCATCAGAGCATTCCTGGCTCCAGAGGGGAAGATGTGTGCCGTTTTATCTCCAGGACAAACTGGTCATGCTGGCTTTCTGGCATGTGTTTGACTATTCTTATCATCAGAGGAGCTCAGGACCTCCATGTCACTGAGGCTGGCTGTGGTACCTTTCAGGACAGCCCTGAAGTGAGTGTCACTTCTTGGCTCCAGTGTACAACCCTCAACCTACCAGCACAGCTCCTTCACCCTGCTGGCATAGACTTTCTAGTTTCCACCGCTGACCTTTGGCCCTTCACAGTGAAGATCTGTAAAACAGACTGGCATGAGTCCTTCTTGTGGGCTCTAGACCTCCAGGTGGACTCGTAGGAGCATTGTCATGGCCTCTAGGTTTTCATCTGGACTCATGCAGGACATTGCTGTGGGATCCAGGCCCTTGGCTGAATATTCTGTGTTTAGTGTTGTGGATAGATTTCCTATACTTTCTTGTGTTAAACTGTGGGTGACCATCATAAAATAATATTATGAATTCTGTGTCCTGATTCTAATTGTTCTCACAACCCCTGACTACAACATATGCTAAAAAATCAAACATTACCGCTGAGCTACATCCCAGGCTGAGATTAATATCTGAACAAATACACTTTAAACAGTTTATTTGCTCCCTAAAATGGGTAGACCTACTTAGGATAAAAGTCCCAAGTCCCTACAAAAGGGAATTCTCCAGCCTGACAGATGACATTTGACATCAGCATCCGCTCTTCCATGGTCTGCAATGGAGGTCTGGAACTCACTGGTCTCCGTAGTAGCACGAGTCAATTCTTTAAAAGAAATATGTTTCACTCTCTACATATACTTCCTATAGTTTCTGCTTCTCTGCAAGAACACTCACACATACAATGGTTATATCATTTTGGATTCCCACCAGTAATGGGTGAGACATTTTGCTGTCCCACACCCTTTGTAGACAAGATATTGTTAAGTATTTGAATTGGTATAGTTTTAGTTTGTAATTTCTCTTATTATGAGTGAACCAGCATCTTTTCTTAAGTTTAAGGGCCATTTACATGTCTTTCCCAATGAAATATCTTGAAAAGGTTTTTTAATGCAAAAAACATCTCTTGTTGTGGACAAAGATAGATCCCTGTTAGAAATGAAATAAGCCTAGACACTCAGATATAAATTCTTTAAGTAACAAAATGCTTGAATTGTCTTTCAGGAAAAGCCTCCAGCTTCTACTCCAGGATGATTCAGAACTGGCTTCTCAGGATGCATAAAACAGCCAGCAGTCTTGTCTTTGATCTCACAAGCTCAAAATTCACTGTGCAGAATATGATAACAACCCTCAGAAGAATCATGCCACCTGTAAAACTGTCAAACATCCCTTCTTGACCATTCAATCAGCAAGCAACTCCTCCCATTTTTCCTTCCTGTAAGTCGACCCTCTGCTGCCTACTGGGGAGTCAGACTTGAGGTTATACCTCCTGCCACCTTGACCCATCACCATTTGCACAATACTTTTCTTTTTTAAAAAAAATAAATGGTGCCATAGTACTGGTTTGACTATAACTTGGGCAGTGAGCCCTTGATCAGTAGCAAAATGATAGACTAGGTTGATATGATGAGTAATTTTATATCCAAAATTAATATAATCATTTTTTCTAATGATAATACCCATTCCTTTATTGAATTCATAGTACAGATACTATTTATGCCATTGTTTTAAATTTTATATTCTATGAACCAAGACACAGTTACAAAGATAAAATAAACTAGAAACTTTTTCTTTGATAAAATGTGTCCTAATGAGGTCCTAGATTTTACACAGATTTGTAAAGCCCTAGGGAAGTAGAGACGCTTTGTTAGGACACCTGGGTTCTCCCTCTTCTTCTTTCCTCCCTATTCCCCCAGGTTCTCTGAAGTTTTCTTTGTGTTAATTGAATAAAGACAAGTCTGCCTTTCCCCTTCTGTAGCCAAATACTTTCTTTTACTAACATTAGCAAGTGTTATTAACACTAGCTGCTCACAAAGTGCAAAATGAATGCATTTCCAGCTAAATCTGCCTCTAAGGTGCTAACTCTAAAGAAAACTGTAACAGGAACATTAATTTGCAGGCAAGATTGCTCACCTCGAAATGATATTCCATTTTCTCAGACTCACAATCAGGAAACTTGTTTAATGTGAATGAAATTCAAGGAACCAACAAGTGATGAGTTAGCAGTTCCCCAACACTAGACAACTACAAAACAGCAACTTGTGAGGCTCACACGTCTTGTAGACATGTTCTATTTGCTTCAAGTTTGAAAAAGTTTCATTTAATTAAAAATTTAGGGAATTTATTCAGCCATTTCTCTTTGAAAGAGTCCTAGTTTTCTCCAATACATCTCATATTAACTACTCTGGTAATAGATGCAAGAGTAAAATGGATGTAAATGTTGTTTTACCTGGCAAAGGTGTCACTTCATCATAGATTCCAACAAGAAGGGACTCCTGGGTCAACAAGAATTTAAAATTTACAAAAATCTGAATGCTTGACTCCTTTATAAGACATGGAGCATGAAGAGTGTTTGCTAGAGTCCTCACTTACGGGAAAATGGGTGAGAGGTTTCTAGATTATAAAATTGTGATGGTGAATATCATTTAGGTAACCGTGTGGAGCTCCACGGACATAGCTTTACCTATGTCAGAAAAATTAGAGAAATGTTTATAAAACTTCACTTTTAGCTTCATTAGGATAATCTCATCATAAAATATGAGAAATTAACAAGGAGAGAAAAAGAAAATCATTACTAGAAACTCACAAGTCAGAATTTTCAGCCTAGGGAGACCTAGAGTTGGTGGTTTCCTGAAAACATTAAACCTGACCCCTGATTTCCTCAGCCCGTGCTCTGAAAGAATCTTTCAGACTAGAAGACTATACAGGAAGTAAACATGACAGAAATTGCCATTCCCCTTGTCACTCAGAAGAGCCATCTGCTCCTGAGTTAAAGCCATTTCCTATTAAATTCACCAGCATGCTAATTAAAGAATGACTGGAGGACGGTGACACTGCCAGATGCTGGGAAGATACATCATTGTCTTTTTATATGGTTAGGCAAACGTTTAATTAAACCTGCAGCTGCTCTGTCTGTTCCATCCACCAACATGGCTAAACCTCATTTACCTGAGAAAATCATTTCGTATTAGTGTCTTTCAAGGGGTAAAACAACTTAAAACAGACTTTGATAAAATATTTAATGTCTTCTTACATGATTTAATTATACACATCAGTAATTACATGAGGGCGACTTGAATCTGACATTCCTTGTGGCTCTGGACGTGTGTGCTGGTAACTAGTCAAAAGTCACCTCAATGTCATACGTATTTAAAGGAGTAGACTCACAGAAAGCCTCCAGTCCAGGCATGGAGGGGTGCTCAGCCTGTGTGCTACATTTTAGATGGGCGCATAAGCTTTAATGTATTTGAAATGCTCTCTTTAAAGAAAATGAGGCAAGTCAGAGAGGAGATGGAAATGGAATATGGCATTAGGGTCAACTTGCTATGAAACTTTTGCTAATAATGATCACAACTGTCAGCCATCACAGTCAGTGTCTACTGATCATTTCTTCAAGAAAATGTAAAGCCATTCTTTTTGGTATGGGTGTTGTTTCAATTTTGGACTTCAGCACATTCTTCTCCCTTTTAAGTGCATTCTTCAGAGCACTGTATTTTGATCATCAGTGAATTTTAGCAGGAAAACTGGCTGCATATCACAAAATTAAAAACCAAAACGTAACCATTAAGAAATGCTAACTTTAGGCAAAAATAGAGTTGTTTTAATTGAAGATCTTGGAAACTGGATGTAGTTCCTTTCATTGATGGGTTTGAAGGTTTTTCTGAAAGATCCAACATACTGCAAATGAAAATAGTGCTGGAAGTTCTAGATCTGTGGAGAGGTGAGTCTCAGCTGCAGATTTCCCTGCAGATCCTGAGGGAAGAAAGCCCTCGTGGTAGGGGCGGTTTACCTTCTGCTGCTTGGTGCTTAGACTACAACGCCATAACAGCAGCCCCTCTCATATTTTGCATGACAGAATCAGAAGCAAGATGTACCAGTAAATACAGGGTGCAAAACTATCATCATCTGCCTGGATTGTGCTGCAAATTTAACCCAAAGTCTTTGGGGTGCTACTGGCTCCTTCCCCGAATGCGTGGCATTGTCGTGACTACTTGCCTGCCCTGATTAAAGCATCAGTTTCCTATGGACCTTATAGCTTCAAGAGTGTTTCCTTCCCAGAAGAGCTGAGAAGAGATGCACTAGTCACTGTTTCATGGCTTCAAATCCATGTACTGCTGCAGGAACAGTGCATTGGACCTCGAGGTTTGCCTTTTTGCTGAGGAGACTGAAGGACATTTGCTTAGAGAAAACTTGTGATATTTTCAGTTCAGTGCGGGAAATAATTTGTCACTCTCTTAATGGACAGCTTGGTACCTTATGAACTAACCATAAAATAATATTCCCTTTCCCAAATGAAAAAAAAAAAAGAGCTTCTAAAGACAATAGCTTCTCTTGCCTAGAAAAGCAGTAAAACGAAGTGAGAGTTTGGGAGTGGAGCCCTGTTTTGTGAGTCGACAGCTCTGGTGTGATTTGTTCTGTTTCATTAAAACAGTGTCTCAGTGTATGGCTCAGAAGTCTGTGGGCTGGGAATACAGCTCAGAGGCACAGCACCTGCCTGGCAAGCTCAAGGTCCTGAGTTCATTTCCTAGTACAATAAAAAAGAAGTCTGTACGTTCCCACTTTTCCTTTTCTGGATTTGTTGTAATTGGTTCTTACTGGTTTTGTATTTGAGAATACTCCTGTCCTTTAAGTGCCAGGGCTGTGCGGGACAGGATGGGCCGTGACCAACAATATTCCGTTCCTTTCTTGTTATTTATCTAGGAATAAACCAGCATAGGAGCCAAGAAGGGAAGCCACACTCAATTAGTTGGGGAATTCATGCAAAAACACAGTGGGAAGTCGCAGTAGTAGGTAGTCCCTTCCTACTTGCTCTGTTTCAAATAAGTCCTCTGAGTGTCTTTCTTTGAGTGTCGAGTTGATTCTCTTGTTTAAAAGCAATAGATAGGGCCAGGGATATAGCTCAGCAGCATGGCTCTTGCCTGGCAAGTGTGAGGTCCTGAGTTTGATTCCCAGTACAAAAATTAATTAATTAATTAATTAATAGAAAAGAAAAATCAATTGGGAGGTCACAACTTATCTCAGGCCTTTCAGATTTCAAACTAACAACTTTCTGCAACATAGAAAAAAATACTTTTGGGTCAACAAAAATTTAAGATAAAAATAACTCTGAAAGTTTCTTTCCATTGGGAAAAAAATGGAGCACACTATCTGTTAGAGTCTCCACCAAACTAACCTAAGAGGGAGATGGGGTTCAAGTTCCTTGAATAGTTAAGCCGATGAACTTAGTTCTTATTGGCAACAATTCAATAAAACGTGTGTTGAGAATGCAGCTGCCAAGTATATTCTGTCCCAGGCAAATGCTGGACTTAACAACATTAAAGTACCAAATAAAATAGGATACCACCTGTTCTCTTTCCACCAGGATCAACCCATTCAGGTAAATTCTCTCTACAGAGAAATTAAAAAGTGGATGAAATAAAATATTCTTGCATGAATTCCCTACTTCATCTCAAAACATACAAAATAAAAGGATCCTTGAAAATCTAATTCATTATAAAACTTAAATGTATTGTAGGAGCTAGGGGTAGAGTTCAGTGGTAAAGCATGTGGTTAGCATGTACAAGGCCCTGGGTTCAATCCCCAACACATATATATGTAATGAAATAAATGAAGGCACATTCATTATCTTGTGTGTTAAGTAAAGAGGAAAAAATAACTACCAATGTTAATAGTTACAGAACATAATTGAAAGTATATTAAATGCTATTGTGCTCTTAATTTATAAAATGGCACTTAAAGACGCTACTTAGGAGGAAATGGCTTTGAGTTGATTTTTCACTGATGGGGTTATTCAGTTCTACTTTCCTGAGATGATTGGCTTTGGTTCAGGATGTCAGCTGTAATTGTGTATTGTGACAGGCTGATGGATCTTACATTATTAGTGCCATCTGCTAGTTGAAATGTATAGTCAAGATTAAGAAACCATTTGTAGAGAAAATATTATGTATATTTTCAGAGAGGCCCCAGCCCTTGCTCTCAGTAATAGTCAGAAGTAGCTAATCCAGGAATTCAGATAGGATTGATGAGCGAACCCCTCTTTAGGACATTATCTAAACCCCATTACCTGCCAAACGCCCCGCTGCTGAACACCACCACTTTAGGGATTCAACATGAATCGGGAGGTGGCGATGGGGCATGCTTCAGTCCACAGTATGGAAAGAAACAAATGCATCATAAGTGCACCTCTGATCAATTTTTACTCTCCTTTATTTACCATGATTTTTAATGCTATTATGAGTATGCAAAGATACAAACATGATTGAGACACATTTCCTGTAGTTGAAGAAGTATTGCTGTAAATATGCTAGGATGTATTTTTTGGGCAATACATATGAGAAGGACTTACTACATCACATCATATGATACATTCAGACCCGGTTTTCCAAAGTGGCAGTACAAGTGTATACCCAAGCAGCAAGCTGCATTATTGGATTGAGAATTTCCAACCACAGACAAACGTACTGCCATTTCTTTAAATGAGAAGAAAATGTTCACCTCCCACACTAGATATATTCATCTGTGTATATGCATTTTAATTTTCCATCATCTAGAAGATGAATGATAGAAATAAGAATTACTCTAGTACTACATATATAAGCATTATTAAATCATTAATAAGCTAAGTCCCCTTGTCTTGGAACTTAAAGATGATTCTCTCAAAGTGGAACTCAGATGCTGCTATCTATAAAGGGTGACCACCACATCACCCTCCTCTGGACCCAAATGTGATTGTGCTTACATGTGAGCAGGGCAGGCTGTGTAGAGGTGACTTCCTTAAACTGGATTTTGGTTTGAATGGTGAATCTAGCCAAGGCTCACATGTCTTTATGGAAGCAAGTGGATGGTGTGTTGGGCTAACATTGCTCCTTGCCAATGGCCACAGTTGAGCCCAGAGAAATGGGCAATGAGACTGTGGAGGTGAGATATGAGATAACATTTCCTCTGAGGCCTGTGTGACTCCACTGAAAATTTTTTCCTAGAACCTAGTGCAAACAGGGTACTCTTAACCACAATCTAAATCTGGCTGTCTGTTCCTTACACACACAAAAAGCTTTGTTCCCTCTATACAAGCCATGCCTGCATATGCATTTTTCCTGCTCGTTCAGCCTTGACCTTTTCATTTAAATCCCTGGTGTATGTGGACACAATAAATACTGGAGTCTCTAGCTGCTTCTTGGCCTTTGTTCTCCAGCACTGGTCATTCCAGATCCCTATTCCTTTGCAACCCTTTTTCTTATTTTTTCTTTCAGCCTTGCACCTAACACTTAGCAGGATGTTGGAGGCTCACTGCAGGGGTCCCTGATAGTTTTCTCAACAATCAATAATGCCATTCAATTAAACTGTTTTTCACTTTATGCTGTTGATGACTGTCGTGGTTACTTTTCTCTCATTGAGACAAATTACCAGATGCCCAAAATGAAAGGAAGAAAGGTTTATTTATCTTACCGTTTTTCAGGTTTCAGTCCATATTCAACTGGCTCCAAGGAAGGGTGGCATGGCTGAGGGGCAGCCATTCATGGCAACTGCAAACGACAAGAGTGAAAGGACAAATGGGGGAAATCATGCCTCCTTCCCTTGCCTGTATTGCATACAAGTTACCCACCCTTGAGTGGGTGCAGCACTTATGCCACCAATCCCAGCACTAGACAATGAACCAATCACAAATGCTAGCTTCAGTCACCTCTATGACCGCATGAAGCTTGGGGGACCACCTAGACACAAACCATAACATTCCACCCCTGGCCCCCCAAAGACTCATGCACATCCTTTATGCAAAAAAGAAACCATTTAGTCCATCTCCCAGTGTTGTCAAAGTCCTAACAACTTTTGCATTGCTGAAAAATCCAAGTCTCAAGTCTCCTTAAGATCTAAGGCAAACTTGTAACTGTGAGCACCCATACAAATGAAAACAAAGCTGAACATTTTCAACATTTAGTGGCACAAGATAAACATTACCATTCCAAAGGGTACAAACAGGGGGACACAAAGGAATGGGATCAAAGAAAGACCAAAATCCAGCAGAGCAAAGATTAAGTCTTGGAGTTCCATGCTCGGCATCTGAAGCAATCTGGTTTTGAGCTCCAAAAGTCTTGAGAGGCTCCACCCTGACAGCACTTCCAGGGGTTTTAGCTCTCAGGGGTTCTCTCTCTCTTAGGCCCACCCTGCTTAGTCCTTGCAAGTTTCCTTAGATGATTCATGCTCCTGGCTTTTTTAAACTTCTGAGTTAACCATTGCACCTTTGACTTCACACTCACACTTGACACCCTACCCTCTCAGGCTCACACTGCCTCACCTCCCAAGCCCTCAGGAATCAGGAAACCTTTTCAACCTCAGAACTAGTGCATTCTCCATTCACCTACAACCAGCACCACGTGGATGCTGCCACAGTCTCTGCCAACTGGAGCAGTAACCTGGCTTTCCTCTCTCTTGGCTGTAAGGGTTGAGTGCCCGGATCACTGAGCACTCTGAACTTGATTGTGAGGAACAGCTTCTCTATATCACCCTGATTCTGGAAACTAGTGTGGCCACTGCCATTTTGGAACCTCATGTGGCCTCCATCCATTCTGGAGCATTGTGCTCTGTGACTTTCTCCTCCAAGCAGAATCTTCCATTTTTGCAGTTTTGAGGCTGCAAAAAATGGACACCTGCTGCTTCTTTCTGTGATGCCCACAGGCCATCTTTCTTACTTTTCTGTTCTCAGCAATTGAGATCTCTGCATAATCTTTACAGTCCCCAGATTTCTGGCCAAACTCACAGTGTTCTGAATCACACTGCTGAGGCTCTTTGCTCTTGATTCACAATATGAATCTCGCTAAAAGACTCCAACAATAGCCATACCACCACCTCAACATTCAACTGCCTTGAGATTTCTTCTGCCAGATTAATCAGTCTACTGCCCTTAATCTCAGTCTCAGACAGAGTCTCTGGACATGAGCAAAATGCAGACAAGCTTTCTGCCAAACAATAACACACATCATGTGAAGTCCAGCACCCAGGACAGTCCTTCTTTCCAGCAGAAACTTCCTGAGCCTGGTTTTTACTGGCAGGCTATCAGCCTTCTTGTCTCCTGAGTTCTGACCAGAATCTCACATGCAGAACATTCTGAGGTGTTCCAGCTCTATTTTTTCAGGTGACATCTCTGAACCTTTCCAAACTCTTCCCACAAGCCATTCCCAAATGCTCTTGAACCACATGGTCAGGTAAGACACAGCAATGACCCCACTCCACTAGTACAAAATTCTGTCTTGGTTACTTTTCTCTCTTTGTTGAGACAAAATACCTGATTTTATCTCACAGTTTTGGATGTTTCAGTTCATAGTCAGCTGGCTCCAAGTCATAGTGGCATTGCTGAGGAGCAGTCTTTCATGATGATTACAAGTGACGCGAGCAAAAGGACAAAAGGGGAAAGAACACACCTCTTTTTCTCCCCTCCCCTATATTGTATGCAGGTTACCCAACCCTTGTGAGAGTGCAGCACTCACACCACCAATCCCAGCACTAGACAACAAACCAATCACAAGTGCTAGGTTCAGTCACCTCCATTCTGCATGAGGCTTGGGGGACCACCCAGATACAAACCATAACAATGTCCTAATTTGTATTTTTGCCATAATGGGTATCTCATCTTCTCTAATGTAGTACTGGTTTTGATACAGGAAAAATATAACTCTTGACCTGCTGAGTTTGCAGTCTCACAACACCATGGAATGATGTCAAGAACCAAGGGAGGAAATTAGGAGAGTTTTACTAGCAATAATGAAAAGAAGAATAGCTCTTGGATTTCCGGGAAGAGTCCTGGATAGGTGGCTACAAAGGCCCCATTTCAGGAGTAATTTACACAGCAAAAGCACCATGGGAGCACAACATGGGTCAAACTACAATCAAACTGTAGGTTTACAAGTGTAGCTGCCCAGATAATATTGATCAAATATGGCAGTAAGGCATGTATTAAGGATATATGGATAGAATCATTAGCTTTAGTTTATCTATAATTTCTACCATGGACCTCTGAATTGCTATCTAGACTTTCTGTACAAAGTGATGCTAAATACAGTATAATCTCATATTTCTGTTTATCCCTTAGGGAAGTGTTCAGGCCTGGTCATTGTGTCTCCATCATGAGGCCTGGTCTTCAGATATGACTCCAGCCACACTCTTGATGTCTTTATTTTTTGTGCATACTCCCTTGAGTACCCATATCTCTTTTACTATATATTAATTTCCATCTAATTTAGCTGCCTGTAATAGTTTGAAGGCAGGAAATCTATATATAAAACTGTCAGTTCCCCCATTGATTTTTCATTCATTTGCCCAGAGAGACAGTTTGCTTATTTGTTTTGTACATAGATGTTCACTGAATAAATAATTTTCACATTTATGGTGGTAAGTCCCATTCATTTATTCACAGCTTCACTTTGGTCCAGTAACCCCTTGCTTTAGAGAACAAATGACTAAAGGCTTGATTTCATAAAATGGAAGTTTGAAGCACTTCTCCATCTTGCTCATGGGAGCAGGGTACAGAAAGGAATGTTGTAGGGAGGCTGAAGGTCAACTAATTTTTACTGTTCAAAGGAATGTAGTGCAATATGCTCTCTTAGAGCTCTGGGGATTTAAATATCAGAAGGATTGCTGGCAGCTTAGGTTTGCATATGCAGTGCTGTTTGGAAATGCTCATATGGTGTGTGCTCTGCTGTGCCTGGAACTGACAGCACCATCTGTTCCATGTTTATTGAGCAATAGGACTTAGCCTACCCTCCCCCAAATACACACACACACACACACACACACGCACACACACACAGCCCCAAACTCCACCCCAGAAAACACTTGACTTGCCCCCATTCCAGGCTTTAGTTTCAGCAGGAAATTTGGATGACTCAAGTATCAAAATACAGTCCTGCCGGGGTCCTCCTCTCTCATGGGGAACTATGAGGTCCAAGTGACTAGGAAACTGGTAATCATCACATGTATTATAATGCCAGATGGCACCAGTGGAAAAAAATTCCTTTAAAGAAGCATGTGGATGGGGTATCCTTCTGTGAGTCAGACACAGGCAATGGAATCAGATGGCAGTATGGAAAGAAGGAGCCAGTTTTTAAGAAATATTAATAACAATTTTAATTGTGGCTACCTATGCTTAAGTATTCATTGTTTGGAAATGGTATTTTTTTTCCTTCATATGATCATCATCTCCATCAAATAAAGGGGAATAATGGAGTAATGTTCCATAGGTTGAATGTGTTATAGGTGATCACATGCCCTGACCAGAGACAGAGAAGTTGAGCAGTGTGATTAATGGGCCATAGGTACAGAGAACATATGCTCGGGATTTTCTGTGATTATCTCAATTTCAAGTAATCCTATTCTTTCAAAGATATGACTAAATGATTGGTTAGAGGGAGGATAATGTAATTTACTTTTTATAAAGAGTTCACAAATCAAGAAAAGTTCCATTTTTTCAGATATGGGATTTTTATTTTAGATTTAGAAAAATAAAGGTTTCATAAAGGTGGCACTGAGAATATAGATATATGTTGGTGTTTTGTGTGGGGGTGGATGGAATCAAAAATCATTATCAAAGATGTTGGCATAATCTGGCAAAAATCAACCATTACAAAACATAGAGACATGCCAGATAATATGTAACAAGCATTCTCTTAAATATACTAACTAAGCTAATAGGACAGTAAAAAGCAATTCCTGTGAGGCCAAAATGGAAAAGGAAACAGAAAACCTTTGAACTCAGCTTGTAAACTGACCATACGGTAGACCTTTGGGTGAAGAGGGTGTTTATCAGTTTAAGTGTGTGGTGGATTAACTAATGGTCACCCTGTAGCAGCCAGCTGAACTGAGTCAGATGGTTCTCAGTGTGGAAGACCAACCTGAGCTGTTGTCATCATCAGAGGGACTTGGGTCCTCGCGATCACTGAGGATGACTGTGTTCTCTTTGGGGAGCTCTGGTCCCTACCTTGAGCGTCACTCCCTGGCTCCAGTGCAGATCTGTCAGCCTGGTGGCACAGATCTTTCACCACACTGGCACAGACTTTCTAGTTTCCACCACTGGGTTTTCAGGCCTTCTCAGTGCAGATCCTTGATACAGATTTGCGTGAGACATTGTTGTAGGCTCTAGGCCTGCAGCTGGACATGTGGATGACACTGCCCGGGAATCCAGGCCTCAGCTGGATTATCTGGGTCTTTAATGCATTGACAGATCTCTTGTACTCTTCTGTATTGACTTTTTGGGCAAATATTATAAAAGGGTCCTATAAATTATATGTCTTGTATTAAATCTATTCCCTTGCAAACTCTGACTGAAACAGCAATATAAGACCTTCAGCTCTATGCCCAGAGAAAGTAGGTCTTGGACAGCCTGAGACAAAACTTTAATTCCAAATAGGCTTTATACACAGTTGGGAAGTATTCACCCCAAATATATGGCAATTACAAAGCGAAAATAGTAAATGTGGAGTGGAACAGCCTGGTAGATACCATCTTAATTGAGGCATCATAATTACCTTTGTAATGCAGTCAGTCCTCTTTACTTGTACTTTCTTCCTCAGTCATAGACTCAACAAATAGCAGATTGAAAATATTTGGGAAAAATTGGTATCTGTTCTGAACATGTACAATTTTTTCTCAGTATTCCCTAAGCATTCAAGATAACAATTGTTTACATAGCATTTATATTGTATTAGGCATGAGTAGTCTAGAGATGATTTAAATTGATAGGAGGAGACATGCAAGTTATACACAAATATTGCCCCACGTTATATACAGGGCTTGAGCACATGTGGATTTTGGTATTTGTGGGTGATGCCGAAGGAGAACATTACATACATATTGACAATGAGGGACACATCACTTCCCTGAAAGCCTCCCCAGTGATACATAGCTTCAGTATAATTATGAAAAAAAATCAGACAAAACCATTTTGGAGGGTAGTCCCCAAATAGCTGAGCAGTATTATTGAAAATGTGTCCAAGTTGTGAAGCATAAGGGGAAACAAATGAGGAATTATCCTAGATTTGGTATAACAAAGGAGTCATGACTAATAAATGCAGTATGAGATTCTCAATTACATCCTCTAGGGGGAAAAATTGAAAACCTGATGAAATCTAAACTCTATTTTGTTTTATTAACCCCAGTTAATAATAATTTAACAAGCATGATTTGGATCAAAAATGTCCCTCACAAGGTTCATAGTGTTCAGAAGTAGTCTTTTGGAAGGTGATTAGATAATGAGGACTTGCCTCATCAATAAATTAATTCATCTATGAGTTCATAGCTAAATGTGCTCTCTGGAGCTAGGGCCTGGTAAAGAGTATATTGACATGAAAATTATAACTCCCAGCCTGTTGGATGTCAAATGTGCCAAGTCTGTGGTCTCACAGCATTGAGGAATGAAATTGCAAACCAACAGAGAAAGTTAAGGGAGTTTTGTTGGAAATAAGAGGAGAAGAGTAGCTCCGGACTTCCAGGAGGGGCCCTGAGGGAGGAACCACCAAGACTGTTTGTCAGGAGTCATGTATAAAGCAAACTCACGATGTGGGTACAACAGTGGGTCAAACACTAATCAACTCAGAGCATTAGAAGTACAGTTGCTTACCTAGTGTTGATCTAATAGGGAAATGAGTCCATAGCAAGGGTATGTGGACAGGACAAAGGCATTTTGGGGGAGGGAGGGGAGCATGGTTCTGGATGGTCTGTAACCCACCAGGTGGTGCTAATTACAGAACAATTTCAAACTGCTGTTTATTTTTAGGCAGATTTATCTCTAGGGAGACTTACAGGCCGCATACTGAGGCCTGGCTCTCTCCAGATTTGCCTCTAGCATCATCTTGATGTCTTTATTTTGTGTGTGTGCTGACTTATTTGAGGGCCTATTAATTTCTACCTAACTCGGCTGTCTCTAGTACCTTGGGTCACTGGGGAAATGTCTATGAAGGGTATCTTTCCCTGGCTTTCATCTTGCTCTCTCTGTTTCTAGCTTCCATGAAGTGAACAGCTTCCCTGCACTGTGCTTTTCTACCAGGCTGTTTTGACCTTGGGGCCAACCAATCATGGAAGCCCCTGGAACCATTGGCCAAAATGAATCCTTCCTCCTTTAATTTGTGTTTGTCAAATACTTTGTCCCAGTGATGCAAAAGTGACTAATATAGCAAAGTTAATTTTTTGTTTTGACAAATGTATTCTGATTATGTAAGTTTTTAACATAAAGCTGAAGGTAAAAGGACAGCTGTACTCTTCTTGCAATTCTTTAATCCTAAAATTATCTCCAAAAAAATGTAACTGTTCAGAAGAGACAAACAGATATCAGTAATTTTGTTGCAGTTTTAAAGTAGATCAAAACAAAACATAAACACAAAACCAAGAGTCAGGCATGGTGGTGCACACTTGTAATCCCCTCATTTATGTGGCTGAGGCAGGAAGATCACTGCGAATTCCCAGTCAGCCTGGGCTACATCATGAGTTCAAGACCAGCCTGAATTGCAAAACAAGACTCTGTCTCAAAAAACAAAAACAATAACAACAAAAGAAAAATATGGAGCAAATCAAGCAAAACAAAATAACAAGGATCAAATGGGAAATTAAAAAAATGTTAAATCTCACTGGAATAAATTATTAAGCTCTCTAACAAGTGGGCAGCTTCCTCTTACTCTGCTTCTTTGATACAACTATGTAAATGATAGCAACTGCGAAAGAGGTCACAGTGAACACAGTGCCCACGCACTCTTTCTCCCATCCATAAGTCATTGCTAATTGCATTCTAAAGCCCAGAAAGAAATTGCGAAAGAAAATGGCACTATTAACAGACCAGGTGGCTGGAAATTTCTTGGAAGTGGCTGCTAGTTCCTTTTACGTTATTGTGGGTGGATAGTGTGGCTTTAACAGAACCATAAAATAACAAGGCATTCAACAAGCCTCAAACAGTAGAGGCGGGAAAAACGGGGAATAGGGTACTATGATTCAAGTGAACCAAATCCAACTAATGAAACATATGTTCAATCATGTTAATCAATACTTCCGGTTTTTTAACTCATATTTGAAAAAGGAATTTGAGAAAAAGTTAGCAGCATTGTTGGTGGGCTCTGGAAAGTGTTACTACTTTTTAGCAATTTAGGAGCATAAAATGGGAGTTGGGGGTGGACTATAGGAACAGTCTGATCTCTGGCTTCAAATGTAAGTGCATCTCACAATTCCTACCTCACTACAGTAAGTCCCTGACTCATGAATGAGTTCTGTTCCCAGGGAATGTTCGTAAATCAGATTCATTCATGAGTACGACAAAGTGACACCTTTGCACAAATATACCATTTAAAGCATAAAAAACCAAATACATACAAATATTGCAAGGAAACTATTTTTACTTTTACAGTTACTTTAAAATGGTGGTACAGGGTTAGGATTGGTGTGAGCTATTTCCATGATTTAACGTCTACTAGTATTTGTAATGTGAGTTGAATTCATACCTGTGAAAGTTCACAACTCAAATATGTGTAAGTCAGGGACTTACTGTATTTAACACTGTAGATAAAAAATGTGAGGACTGGAAGCTTTTAAATGCAGGGAATAAATAATAGCTACTGGGAGCTGGATGTGTCATTAGAGATAATCTTATTCAGTCTTTCACTTCTCATGTGCAGAAGACGAAGTCTACAAAGAATAGAGTTGTCTAAAGCAAGCCTACTGGTGCAGTGAGTCACTTGCTTACGTTCCCTGTCACTTGCCACACTTCTTGAAAACAAAGGCATGAGCTGTCAGATGTGAACAATGTACAGCCATCATATCTCTAAACAGTCTTTAAGATGTAATATGAAGTAGAAATAGAAGTAGAATCTTCACTTTGTCAATCGTCAACTACCAAGAATACCAGTCATTTTACTTTCTACAGGGAAAAAAATTTTACTTATTTTTGAAGATTTTGAATTTAACTTCAAAGAGGACACAAACTGATCTGGTCCACCAAGAAACAAGCAAGAAGCACTCACAAAGAAAGGAAATAGTATATTGTAATGAAGACATGTGGGAACTCCTCACAGTTTTTGATGCTGTAGTGCTACAGAAGCATCTCCTCTCTTATTTTTACATGATAAATGACTATAAACCATGGACTTTTAAGTGGAGCAATAAGCTGGTTTGAAACAAGGTATATCTTAGGTCATATTTTTCTCCTGACACACTTAATATCCTTAAAACAGGCATGCAAAAGGTGTAACACAGAATAATAATAAAATATCTTGTAAACAAAGGGAGTACTAATGTATAAGAACATACAATGTTGAAAATGAAAATGTAGATTAAATACATCAGAAAATACTTATTTTCAAAAAGTCAGCAAACATATCTTTATGTTAGACAGTGTATTAAGAGTCTGGATTTGGAGAATCTCCCAAAGACAAGCATGTTAATGGCTTGGTCCCCAGGTTGTGGTATTGGGAAGTGGTAGAATCCTTAAAACACCAGAAGGTACCCAAAACCTTGGTATTTATTGATTACACCTGAGTCAAGAACACTGGCTGAAGGTCAGGGTGCGTTTCCTGGAACAGTAATGGCTACTAAGGTGAGCTAGTGAGAACAAAGCATTTTTGCAAGGACAAGGATGAGATGAGGGATGGTGAGGAAACTGTAGTTTGCCCTGATGCCTTATCATCTCCAGCAGGTCTTGCTCTGTGAGTGCCACAGCAGTCATTAGCCCTATGGCTTCCAGCTGTGACCAGGGACCAGCAGGGAGTTTCTGCATTCCTATCTGAGCCACAGAGCAGGGCAAGGGCAAACTGCAAGTCCTCTCGACTCAATTTATAATTCATAGTTCCTGACACCACTACACCCACCCTCAATTCCTGTTCTCAAGTAGGACTATCTACTTCCAGGATGGAGAACTCTTGGTCATTTGTGCCATTTATTTCCTTTCTCCTTCTCCCTTCAGTGGCTGATATGACCTGGCCCAATAGTATATTTACCTTGATGTTAACCTGCTTCATACCTGCCATATTTCTGCCACTTGAGAACTCAACGTGAGTTCAGGGATCATTCCTGTGTTGTGTTCAGTGAGCTAATCTGAGGGTGACATGGATGAAAAGAAAACAAATATAATGGTTTTTCAAAAGCTCCCAAAGTACGTTCTAATGTACAGGCAGGTTTGAAATGCTCAGGGGAAGGGGCCAAACCAAAAGCACAAATTAAAAAGGGGCCAGACCAAAGTCATTCTGGAAAGGCCCCTCATACTAGTGACTTGAGCAGTATCCTGTATTTCTCAGGACTACTGAGAACCTCAAATCATAAAACAAAGTCAAAACTCAACCAATATAGTGGACTCCCTGATTTAATTCTCTGTGTAATATTGTATCTGCTCCGAGAATCTGGTGTTCCAAACATAAGGAGTTATTTACAACCCTCGAAGTTTATGATGTTATTTTGTACCTTTCTCTCTATATATTTTTTGAGGCACATCTCACTATGTAGTTCAGGCTGGCCTTGAGTTTACCACGTAGCCTGGCATGGCCTGGAACTCACAGTGATCCTCCTGCCTCAGCCTCCTGAGTGCTGGAATTATAGGTGTGTGCCACCACACTCAGCAACCTCTACATTTGTGCATTGATCTTCCCTTTCTCTGGGTTCTTTCTCCTTGTTTTCTACCCGGAAATTTTTTCCTGTAGATTTATTTCAGGCATCTTCTTTATCTAGTCAGAAAAGTCACAAGAAATAATTGCTCATACATGTTCTTGGACATGTTGATATTATTGTACTCGCAGTGCATTTTAAACCTTTTGTCTTCATGCCTCTATTATTCATTAGCCTTCAGCAATTTTGGGGGGTAGTGGTGGCATTGGAGCTTAATCCCAGGGCCTCACACTTACGAGATAAGCACTCTTGTTCTGAACTACATCCCCAGCCTATTTATTTATTTATTTACTTTATGACAGCGTCTCACTATGTTGCACGGACTAGGGTTAAACTTGTGATCCTCCTGCTCAGCCTCCCAAAGTTCTGGGGTTATTATCATGTACCACCTCATTCAGCAGCCTTTGATATTCTTAAATACAGAGCTAGAATCTTAGATAACTTTAGGGGGTTCTGGTACCTGAAGCAATATCTTACCCATATTCAGTATATTCAATCTATTAAATGGATGAATTTTTCCAAAGAGCAATTCCTCAAAAGTTTACTCAAATAGGGCCGGGGATTTAGCTCAGTGGCTTCAGTGCCTGCCTGGCAAGCACAAGGTCGTGAGTTTGATCCCCGGTACAAAAAAAAAAAATTACTCAAATATTAGAAATAAAATTAAATGACAAGAATTAGACAATCTCTGACCTAAGTTAACTCAATAAGTCAAAAGCATGATCCATCTTTATCACTGGTCCTTTGAATTCTATTTCTCTTTTCTTTTCAATCTAATGCTTTTCAATCTAATGTTCATGAGTCACTTGCTTTCTGAAGATATAGATATTTATCTCATGGTATTCTGGAAAATCTAGTGTTTACAGTTGTTTTCTCATGGAAGGATTTACATCAAGGATTAACTGTCATCCACCAAAGAATCAGTTCATATACCAAGAATTATGCTTGGCACTAAACATACAAAGATGAAATAAATATTATACAGTTACGCTCCAAAACCTTTTGGGGTATAAAGAGATGTTTGATTAATCTATCTAAACAACTGTGTCTAGACCACAGATTCAAAAAAACATTAGTTTTTGGAAGCCAGAAACCAATGTCTTAGTGAATAAATTGCTATTGTTCACAATTCCAAGTATGTAAACAAGATTGAAATAATGAATTTGTCAGTAGTTGTCTAGGAGCCTAACCTGTGAAAGATGGGCAGAAAATGGCAAGAGAAGAGTGTAATGATGAAGTAGTCAGTGGAGCCAGACTCATGCGTAGTCATTTATTGATGCTTTTAATCATTTATTAGGTCAAGGAGAGCCCTAGGTCTTAATTACAGTTGGTAACAATGGACTTATTAGCTGAACTTGCATTTTGATGTGAAGGTACAAATCAAAATGTACTTTCTTTATTAATAGGTCATTCTGACTTTAAGGAAGGCAGAATTTCAACAGACTTACTTTATTAAAAATAATAAA
The DNA here is from genome assembly GCA_004027295.1 of Dolichotis patagonum. Taxonomy (NCBI): domain Eukaryota; kingdom Metazoa; phylum Chordata; class Mammalia; order Rodentia; family Caviidae; genus Dolichotis; species Dolichotis patagonum. The sequence continues at coordinate 41,956 of PVJX010003096.1, forward strand.
TGTTCTATATTACTTGAAAAAAGGAAATAAACCCCAGGGAAATTTAAATAAATGATTCAAAGTCACATGAATGAATTTCCCTGCATTCTTCAAGTCCACCCTCTTTCCAGAACAGACAAGATTGGATTACCATAAACAACTGACTGGATTTATAACACAAGTGTACAGTGTTGCTGAATCCACTTAATTGATCATTTCTGTTCCAATATGCTGTGGTGTAGCAAATGCTCTACCGGTCAGCATAGTAATAAATAATATGCATACAAAGGATGCAGTCCATCAACGATCTTCATGTCTGAGCTTCTCATGAGACATAAGGTGTGAGTAACTTGGAAAGACTGATAATTTGTTCAAAAACATCAGTAATGGAGAGCTATGGTTTAAATTTTTCAGGCAGCTTCAAGAAAGAAATTACAATTTCTTTTTGTGATTCTTATCTTCATATGGCAGAGCTTATGACCTGAAAGATGAAGAAAATGTCAAGAATCTCGCTGTTAAGGCACATTCTGGCCAGTAGTAGCAATGGCCACGACGTAGAGGCAGACAGCCCTTGGATGAAACCCAGCTCTGTCACTTTCCACCTTGGAACGGTTGGCACTCAGCTTCCTTGTGTAAGCGGTCATGCTAACTGCAGCCTTGGAGGGTGTCAGGAATACGAAAGGGAGCCTGGCACAGAGGCTCTTAAGGAAGCTGCCTGTTCTTTTCCTTAATTTAGTGAGGCCCCAGGACTATTTCCCAGGTTTCTCATGTCTCCTCAGCCTTCTTCCCAAAGCCAATATTAGGATGGAGACTGAGGATGAAAGGATGCTAAGAATGTGGCTTTTAAGACAAATATAATACAGTGTTTTTAAAAACAAAACTAATATAAAGACAAAGCCCATGGTAATGACAATGTGAGCATTATAAATTAAGATAGGATCCAACCCTCTTTATGTATAACGTAGCTCTGAAAGATCTTGCCCTTACTATTGAGTTTGATATTGTGTTCAACATAGGTTTTTTATACTATTTTGATGTGAAAATATTTTGCTAGATAATATTTAGATAGAGTGTCATGCTGTCTGGTAAGCATCCCACCTTACACTTGAACCAAGTGGGTCCTTTGCCTCTTCCCAATACCCCAAACGCTTCTTCCTTTCCCTCAGGACTACAGCATCTCTTTTCTCCTTGAAATCTAAACTTCTGTGTTCAGGATTCCTCACACGTAGCCTGGGCTACAGTGGCAGGCAGTCTCTCAAATATATTTCTGACCATTCAAAAATATGACTTTATTTTGTTTGTGATGAGGTGTGGTGGGGTTCTTTTTCAAATCAAATACTTTAAATTTACATGCACTCAAAGAAACTCAAAAGTTTGTAAATTCTGTGAAATTATTACTGTTCCAATAGCCATGTCTGGTGAACTTTTAGTTACAATACTAGTCACTAATATTTACTGAGTTATTTTCATAGATCACAGTGTTCCAACCTTTTCAAAGTAGTTATTCACTGAATCCTCACAATAATCCCATGAAGAAGACACCGCTATTAGCATCGTATTTTACAAAAGAAAAAAATGTGATCTTCAGAGGTAAAGTGGTTTCCCTGAGCTATACTACAAGTAGATATAAAAATTACTCCTCATCCACTGCTTTTCCAAATTTTTTTCTTTTTAAGATGAAGAAATCCATAAGCAATCATTGCTGATTCCTACTTAGATGTAGGAATTCAGCTATTGTGTAGATATGTAGAGTTAAATTGGAAATTTTACTTGTTTGTCTCCAAGCACAGAGATAGTTCTCTGCATAAAATTCTTCCTCGTTTAGGGGCAGTGCCTTATGGGTATTTCCTGCTTTATACTTGCCTTGGCTGGCAATTTAAGTAGAATGCATTGGCATTATGAGCTGTAAATGCACAAAGGAAGTGTGGGATGGTGGACTCAGTAGAACACTGCATCTGGGTTCACTTTGCTCCTGCATCCCATGTAGGAATTGTGTCAAGTAGCTGTACTGGAAGTCTTCAAATGTCATGGGTGGGGTAGGATGATTGTAAGAAGCCAAGAAGCTCATATTCTTGTCATACCTTTGTGTCCTTTCTCTACCTCTTCCTGGTGAAAAGGGGTAAGTCTCTGCACGCTTGTCTGTTCAGTCAAGGAACAAACCTGTGTAAGGCTTAACAACAGAGGGTTTTTGATCTTAAGGAACTGGCTCTTCTTCTTCATGAGCTGGCACTTGTGAGTCTTTCCCTTGAGATAGCATTGCTGTACTGTGCTCAATTCCAAAACTGGAAATCCCCCATACACCTTTTCTATTTTCTACCATTTCTATTTTCCACCACTGAAGGATCTTTGAATCCAGCCAGGTGTGATTGCATTCATTCAACATTTATTATATGCATAGTGTTAGTTGAATATTTGTTATGTGCATAGCACTGACTGAGGCATTTGGATGGATATTAATAGTCTCTTCTCTAGTATTTTGCAAACATGATGGAGGTTAAGACATTAAGAAGCAGCTGGAAATAATGTACATTTAGATGTAAACTAAGAAATGAATAAGTACTGGAAGAAATGGAAAAGGAGAGATAGATAACTTAAAGAAATACTTCGAAGGCTGTTTACAAATAACAGGAATAACCTTGATATCTAATGTCATATCAAATGCTCCCAAAAGCACTTTCATTTTCAGTTTTTCTAAATTGGAAAAGTAGTTTTCAGTGTGTGTGTGCATGTGAATTATAAATTGATGCTTCTACATAATTAGTTATATAAGTCTGACATATCCAAATGGTGTAGGCTATAATCTTTATGTGCATTAGTGCAATTTAAAATTGATTTTAAAATATGATTTCCAGACATTTCTTGGGAAGGTAGCTGCATTACTGATGAGCTTAAACTTCTCTGTCCTGCTTTCCTCACTTAGAACCATCCATCACCCACCCTATTAAGGGCCCAGGAGACAGAGGACATTCTAGTCCATTTTTGTCTGCAGTGAATTTGTCTTTTGCTTGAATTCACAACCTAGAGTCCACCTGCATACAGACTGTATGGTCTACTAGGAAAAGGAGATTGGGTATGAAATAATCTTGAATAAAATTGTCATTTGGAGTCATACATTAAGAAGGATAAGGAATACTTTCCTGTCAGAGCTGAAGTTGACAAAGTTGACATCAGGGAAGGCTACTCTCTATATATAGGAGATGGATTTTTTTTCCTAAGTCTGCACTGAAGGGAGTGTTCTACAATTTCAGCCCTGGCTAATCGTCATTGCTATCCTAATTTGATAAGTTCATGCTGAATAATGTATCAACTGATCGTAGAAAGTAATTTTTCTTAGTCCAAATCATGCTTACTTAGAACTCATCACTATCTTTCATATGTGCTCAATCTCCTCCTTACTCTAACCAAGGTTTATTATTGCTCCCCATCCATTAAATTTTCTGTTCAAACTATTTAGTCACCACACTACTTTTCCTAACACTAGACATTTGTACTAGTCAAGTTCTGATCCTTAGCAATTTTTACCCCTGCTTTCTCTAGGATGCAAACAAACCATGACTAGAGAAAGTAAGAAAAATGAGAACAACTGACACACTTAATATGCGTATTATTTATTTTTTATTAATTAATTAATAATTAATTTTGCTGCACTGGGGTTTGAACCCAGCATCTTGGGTATGCACTAAGCAACATCCTTGACCCTTTTTATTTTGAGACAGGGTCTCACTAAGTCATAAAGTTGCCCAGCCTGGGTTTAAATTTATCATCCTTCTGCCCCAGCCTCCAAGATGGCTGGAAACACAGGGGGGCACCTCCATTCCTGGTTACTATCACTGGATTTTAAGTAAGTTATTTATACCATTCACATTTAATATGACTGGTTATACATCTGCCATTATTTGCTTTTTATTTACCACATTTGTTTTTGTTCCTTTCCTCTCTTTTCCAGTTTCTTTTGGTATTGACAATTTTCATAGGATTTGACCTTATTCTATTGGCTTATCTGTACATTTTTGTTTCACTTTTTATTGGTTGCACTAGAATTTACAATATTCTTCAAGTTTTCAGAATCTACTTTTAAATGACATTCCAGTTTTCATCTTAAAAAGTATGATTGCATTTTCTCTATTTCAACTGCTGTGATAGTTTTGTCATACTTTTTACTTATATAAACACATCAATTAGTTTATTTTATGCAGATATTCAACTTTTTTGTTTATTTTTGGTACTGAGAATCAAATTTAGGACCTTGCACTTGGCAGGAAGGCACTTATGCCACTGAGCTATATCCCTGGCCCCACAGATATTCAACCTTAAGAAAGCATTTTTTTAAACTGATCTTTGATATTTAGTCCCACATTTACAATTTTGGGCCCTTTTTATTCCTTTGTGCATATCCACATTTCCAGTAGTACCATTTTTTTTTTTTAACTAAAGACACATGTATATTTCCTGTAGTACAGAATTGATGATAGTGAATAGTCTCAACAATTTCTCTCTTCATGGGCATTGTGGTACATGCTTGTAATCTCAGCACTTGGGAGGCTGAGGCGAGCCTAGACTACACAGTGAGTTCAAGCCCAGTCTGAACTACTAGCAAGGCCCTTCCTTAAAAAACAAAATCTGGTCGGGGATTTAGGTCAGCAGCACAAGAACTTGCCTGTCAAGTGCAATGGTCGTGTGTTTGATCTCCAGTACCAAAAACAGTAACAAAAACGAAACAAACACACACACAAAACCCGAACAATTCCTTCCCTAAAATATGTTTATTTGTTTTTATTTTTGAAAAAAAAAAAACCTACTGGGTATAGAATGCTAGATTGACTTGTTTTCTTTCAGTAATTTAAAGACAATATCTTATGATTTATATTTATGTTAATTTTCACATAATATGTATTGTCATTCCTATGTATATTCCACATAATACATAATGAAATTATGCTTCCATTTTCCAAAAATATGCTCATTTCCTCTTGACCACTTACCAGCAACATATTTAACATTCATATTTTTGCTGGAATCTATTTATGCTGATATATCATAATAGAGAGACAATACAGGTTTTCACTACTGCTTCCATTTCTTTTTCAGCCTCCCTGAAGGTCTGTACTTCCACCAAAAAGAGTTTAAGGGAACCCAAGCCTTTTCTACCTTACGTTCTTCAAAATTCTTCCAGCTTCTATGTATTACCAATTCAAATCTAGTTCCAGCTTTCAGTGTATGCTACAGCAGAGCACCACTTCCAGGTACCAAATCTCCTTTAGTTTCCCATGGCTCTTATAACGGATTGGCACAAACTGAGTGGTAAAACTTATTTTCACAATACTGAAGTCATAAGTTTGAAATCAGTTATCATCGAGTCAAAAATCAAGATCCAGGCAGGTCCTCATTTATCCTTCCTGGAGAATCCAGGGGATGATTCACTTCTCACCTCTTCCAGTTTCTTGTGGCTAAGGGCATTGCCCCCCTGTGGTTTCCTCACTCTAACCTCTGCCTTCGCAATTTCACCCACTTCTATTCTTTGTTATCCAGCTGCCCTGGTAAAGATACCTGTGATTACCTGAGCAATCCCAGAGGACCCAGTACCGTCTTATTCTTTTAAACTATATGAAGGAGCAACCACTGGTTTCAGAGAAAGAGGATTTGGCTATCATGGGGGAAGGACGAATAGTTCAGACTACAACTAAGTGCGTTTTTTTTTTCTTCAAGCTTGAAATGGTTCTTGTTTTCACAGTTTCACTGAATGACAGTTGGACACACACATCATCAGGTATGAGCAAAATCACTTTCTGGGGTGAATTTATAGAAGGAAACACTAGGAAAGCAGATCGGAAATATCTGTAAAATGTAATGCAGGATGCAGGATATTGTTGAAGTTTCTTTAAAAATTCAAAGAGTATTTCAATACCTGGGAAAAAACAAAAGGTTTTTGTATATATTTAAATGACAAGGAAGTGAGAGTGGTCTGAGTCACAGCTTCACAAAGAAAAATAAGACACAAAACAGAAGACAACACTAAAAGTCACTATATGAGCCTGAAAATTTCAGTGAAACCCAGGATTCTGAAAACAAAAAACATGTGCAGAAGTGGGAAAGGAGTAAAACAGTGACAAATAAAGGTAAGGAAAAAAGAAAAGATTTATGTGTCCAGAAAATAGGCTAAGGTCAATAGTTTGAAATGGAATCCACATAAATAAATTGAGAGATACTTTGGCCTGAAATGCTTAACATGGTTAACAATATACGGAACTATTCAAAAACAAGAAAGTGAACAGAGACACAAAGTTATCATACCAGGTAATTAGATTCACTCACATGGTTGATACTTGAGAAGTATTTATTGACCATCTACTATATGCTACTGTGGTACTGACCCAGGCAAAATCCTATCAGCCTTGGCAAAGTTTATGTTCCAGTTGAGGAGATGGGTCATTACAGGAGTAAAAAGTAAATGAGTAATATCAGAGAATTCCAAGATCCATGGAGAAAATAGAGCAGGGTGAGAGAATAGAGAATGGCAGGAGTAGAAACTTACTTAGAACAAATGTTCAGGACACAACTTGAGATAGATGGAGTTTAAAAGTCCCCCAAATGCCCATGCCTTAAAGCCTTATTCCCCAGCCCACAGCTCTCTCCACTGGGAGGTGATGGAACCTTTAAGAGGTGAAGCGAATGGGACAAAGTCAGGCCGCTGGGAATGTGCCCTTGAAGGGGTCTGTACCATGCAGACTCTTTCTCTTCCTATTTCTTGCTGCTTCCCTAAGGTGAGCAGCTTGCTATAGCAACCCCCCCCCCCCGCCTGCAAAGGTCCAAGAACAATGGCACCAAGCAACTATGGGGCTCAAACCTCTGAAACCATGAGCCACATAAACCTTTCCATCTTCTGTGTTGGCTGTCTTAGCTTTTTGTCACACTCGTGGTTGCAGAGGTTCTGATACATGACCCTATCCCCGATGGTGGCACAGTAAATCCTGCAGAAGCTGCTCACCTCAGGGCAGGCAGGAAGCAAAAAGAGAGGAAGGGTAGAGGTCCGGGGTCTTCCTCAAGGGGACACCTTCACTAGTCTGACTTCCTCCCACCAAACCACGTGTCTTAAAGGGCCCACAGCAATTAGTAGTGCAATAGGCTGGGACCAAGTCTTTAAAACATAGGCCTCTGGAGGGTAGTCAAGGACCAAATGATAGCGCTGACTCACCTATGTGTTTCTGACGTATCTGAGCAGAATGTGAAAGAATACATGGATTGAGCCCAGGAGTAAGAGAATTCTAGGTAGATACAGGAGAAGCTGGGTAAGTAAATGCTGGCATTGTTCTAGTATTTGAGATGGAGAGAAAGGGATCATATATCCACTCTGGACATTGAAACAACTGTTAAGTGTCCAAGTGGAAATGTCAAGGAGGTAATTGTCTATCCAAGCCCAGAGCACTGAAGAGCACTCTGAACCACAGATGCTAATTTCAAAGTCATTAGCATGTGGGTGATAATTAATTTCACTGGGCTGGATGTGGTGGGATGAGCAGACAGACAGCAAAGGCAAGCATGGAGCCCGGAGGCGCTCCAGCAGTTAGAAGTCAGAGAAAAAGACGCAGCCAAAAACAAAGACACTGAGAACAAACTGGTGTGGTACAGGGAAGTCCAGAAAAACGTGGAACTCTGGAGGCCATGCGAAAGATGTTTCAAGGAGATGAAAACAATGAGACATAAATTTATAGTCAATTTTATATTTACCAGTGAAAATCTCTTATGTTTAAAATTGTCATGAATATATAGTGATTAGGGGATGCTAGAATGCAGGGGCTTTTAGAAAGAGGGAAAGGGGAATGGGGAGACTAAGAAAAGAACTCCAAAGCCATCTACTGAAAGGCTGCAATCTAGAAAGGTAATTTCATCCCTTTTATTTTATTGAGTATGATTGTAAAACAATAAAAATTCTTTGAAATAACGCAGGGCAATAACATTAAAACAATTTTTTTCTTTGTCATAATTCTACCACCCAATAGTACCATTAGTATTGCTCGGTTTTTCCCCAGAATTTGTTGATATAATATACAGGCCATTAGCTCAACATGTAAACTATGGAGATCAAATGCCTGGTTTTAAATACTCTTCATTTACTGCTCTGAATTCTTAACCTTCAACTCTCTCGAGTTCAGTTGCATCGGGTATAACGTGAAAACAGTAGCAATACGTACTTCCAGGATTTATGTAAAGATTAAATAAGAAACTCACAGAAGGCCTAAAAGAGTACTTGGCTTGGAGAGAATATTACACATGCTATCATTTAGTTATGAACACATAACCATAATGAGCGTCTCTTAGACTTGCTTTCCTGCTAGTCTTTTGCATTTCACGTTCTATCCTAATCAACACCCCACTGCACTCATTAATCATTTTTAAAGGCCATATAAAAAACCAATTATGCTTTACTCATTTCCATGTTGTAACACTAAATTCGAAATTTTTGCTATTTAATTGGTAAACATCACAGTTCTAGATATGCTGTAATACCCTTATGCATTTGTGCACTGTATTTGTGTGTGTCCTTCTAAGAGAGAAGCAGAGTGTAAGAGTGGTTTGCACACAGATTTACAGCCAGACTTCTGGGAGTCTGAGTCCCTTCTCAGCAGTTTACTAGGGGAGCAGGTTTATCCTTTATGTGACAGTTTCCTCATTTGAGTAAAGTTAGGGAAGTAATGCCATTTACTTAAAATACCATGATGAGGACTGTGTTAATAGATTGTAAATACAACAGTACTTACCAAGTAGTATTCAATAAATGTCAACTGTTAGTTTATTTTGAAATATCTCTTAAAGTATAATTAGCCCAAAAGTTATACTCATTAGGATGACCACTATCACAAAAGCTCAGAAAGTAACAAGTGTTGGTAAGGATATAGAGAACTCTTGTGCACTGCTGCTGAGATGGTAAAACACTGCAGCTGCTGTGCAGAAGAGTATGGAGTTTCATCAAAAACTTAAAAATAGAATCGCCATATGATCCAGCCATCCTACTTCTGGGTACACATCCTAAGGAGACTGAGATCTGAAAGACATATTTGCACACCTGCGTTTATTGAAGCACTAGTCGCAACAGCCAAGGAGACGAAATGTTTCCACTGACAGATGAATGGATTTTAAAGATGTTGTTGACACAAATAGAATATTGTTTGGCCTCTAAACATGAGGAAATCCTGCCACATTTATGACATAAAGCTTGAGGGACTTACACTAAGTGAAATAAGCCAGTCACAAAAAGACAAATACTGAATGATTCCAGTTATAGGAGACTTCCGGGGTGGCCACAATCATGGAAACAAAAAGTGGAATGCTGGTGGCTGGGAACTGAAGGGAAGGGTGGGGGAAGTTGTTTGATGAGCAGAGTTTTTAATTCTCAAGATGAAAAGGTTCTAACGATTTGTTACATAACAACCCGAATACCATTAACACACTGAATTGTCTATTTAAAAATAGTAACAAGAGTAACTTTTATGTTTTTTATATTTAAACATTTAAAAAAAATTAAAAACAAAGCAAAACAGAAAACCTCAGTGCCTGGCAGAGTACGTACTAAAAAATGTCAGTTGAACTACAGTTCTCCCCTGAAATTTGGTAATACGATTTTACAATCAGATTTAAGGAAACACCTCAGGCAACAACTAAACGCTTTAACTTAGTAGTGCAAATACCTGCCTGGCAAGTGTGAGGTTGTGAGTTCAATCCTTGGTACAAAAAAATTAATAAACAAAAAATAAATACAATATTAATCATACCAAAATTAAAGTCACTGGAGGGGATGGGAAGATACTTTGTAAAATTCAAGTGAAAAAATAGTGAACAACTCCTCCACAGGTCAATTGTTCAGTTATGTATACTTTTGTAGCTACCTCAGTCTGGTACCCTCATTCCGGGAGTGTTACCCCCAAACCAGAATTACCATGTAAAATGGTAAGTAAATTTTTCATGGTTAAAATTAACCTCAGTGGAGATTTAATAAGTAAAGATCTATAATTGGTTATATTCCAGCACAAGGGTTAAGAAAGTCATTTTAGCTCATATCCCCAAATAACTTTTCTTTCTCAATCCTTTGTCCCTTGGGCTCATACATATACAGCAAAACCTTAAAATTCATACAACTACAACTCTAAATTTCTAAGCAAGGGGGGTCACACTGGATAATCCATGATCTCCAGGAATTGGCAGGAGATGGATATAATGAATTCTTATGGTTTTATGTTACTTTAACACCTACTCTGAGTACAGATTTGACTTTGTCATACCAGAATACCAGAACCTGGGCTTAGTCACTCATGACACAGCTTTCAATTCAAATGGTACCCAAATGGCTCAAACCAGTGGCTGGAGAGAAAAATTCACAGGCATCTCTCCCACCTGGTAGACTGAAGTGCTGCTTCCTCTGGAGGGAGCACTCAAGCATTTGCCTGCAAACTTAAAAGTGACACGTGTGACCCAGGAATGGAGGATTGTAAACATTTTTAAACACGTTTAAACATCAATTTAAAATCTTTAAACACACTTTCTACTATGGTGTGAGACTGAATGTGCCTTTCACCTGAAGAACCAGCGTCTGTCCCAGACTGGGCTTTCCTAGACAGCAGGGGGAACACAACGAGTGATGGCCAGATAGATACAAGCTGGACACAAGTCAGACGAAAGCACGAGGGGCTGCCAGCTCATGCAAGGTTCTCCTGTGACAGACCTCCTGATCTCTCAGCTGATGACTAGGTATTAAGCTACTTATCAGGGAAAAGAAGTATCTTGAGGAAGTCACATTATAAACACCTGTTTAGCTGCTTTTCCTGCCCTATGGAGCGGGGCAGGGTCTGCTAGTGAAAGCAGTCCTGATGATAGAGCCTTAGTGTAGCTGGGGTCTCAAAACAGGCCAATCACAAAGATGAACCAAAAAAATTGAATAAAAACAAATTATATGTTATTATCATGACAAATCTAGAGTCATCTACAATGCTGCTGTGCTATCCAATACAGCCAAAAGCCACATATGACAATTCAAATTTAAATTAAAAATATGGTAGAAAATTCAGTACCTCAGACACACAAGCCTTGTTCAATAACCATACAAAGTAGAGGCTGCCACACGGGAAGAAAGACACAGACCACTGCTACCCTCACTTCTGTTAGATTATTCACGCAGTTAGTGGTGAGCACACCAAATGTGAATACTTATATATTACTCTAGGCTCTATCCTCTTTTTTCTTACCTTATCCTTGATTAATCATGTAGTAGCTTGGCATAACTAACGCCATCTTGAGCCCTGCATTTAACCAGTGCCCTGTATTCAGGAAAATGGAAAATTACTCAGGGTTTAAGTCCCATGAGAAAAGCAGAAAGAGCTGTATGTAGGAGAAAAATTAACCTGCTCAACAAAAGAAGCAGGATACAGGTGTCAACCAAAAATTAATGAAAGATTTGAGCTAAATTGTTTCCAACAGGATGTCTTCTGTGATTCTTTTAAAACTCTGTAACTTTCCAGTTCAATGCCACTTGTTTGGACTCTGAAAGGAGGGGTCTGTATACAAGTGGTCCTGAGCTCAGCTAATTAAATTGCAAATTTATCAGTTTGGCTGCTTGGATTCCTGTATTATTGTTCACGAACCCGCCTCAAATCACATAAAGTTTCTTCATGCTGTATTACAAGATATTTTTTGTTCCATCTATAGGGATGCATGCAATATAAATAGGAAAAACAATGTTCTCTAAAGAATGAGCATATGTGCTTTTATCAGGTAAGAATTATTTATCTACACTTCACTTTTCCACAGCTACTCAGAAGTAATTTAACGCCTAATTACTGTAACTATTATTAGTACAGGTACGGAATATATGTACTTTTATTCGCCCCTCCATAGAACCTCTGATGTTATTCTTTCTACCTTAATGTATTCCGTTTTATTGTAAGGAAACTCTTAATTCCTTTTGGAGGTAGGTAGAACATAGTAAGATGTATATGAATAGAATTCTACTGCCCTCTTTGTTTCAACAGTAAATGTTTCAAGACATTATAACCAAGAAAAAAAATTTTCCAGTAGTAAAACATAAAGAAAAATTTGCTAAACTCATTATATTAACATGCTGTATAAATCAATACCAAGTTAGTTTATAAAACTAAAATAAAACCCTAACAGATTAAATGAATACAACTGCCCAAACTTAAACATCATACTAATTGATGAAATACTGATATGACCATTAAAATTCAAAAATAAGGATATCCCTTTTCATCACTATTATTCAACATTGTTATGGTGTATGTAACACTTTTTAAATTAAAAAAATTAAGAGTATTGAAAGATGTATATTTTATTTTTAGAGACAAATAACTAGAAAATCTCAAAAATTAAGGTAGCCAATTAAAATCAGTAAGTTTACTGAGGTTAAGATATATAAAAATCAGTATCTTTTCTCTTCCACCAATGACTAACTGGTAATAGGAAAAATTCATAAGATAAATTTGATATGGGGGTACCTATGTGTCACAAAAGGGAAGGAATAAAAATTGAAAAAAAGATGAAATATTATTACAGGACATAATCTTGGATATAGAATCTTAAAAGTATTCACCCTTCCTAAATTAAAGCAGCTTCATTCAATGCTGTTCTTTCTTAGGAATGGCTTCAACTTCAGAAAAACTGACAGTGAGGAAAGACAAAAACTTCTAATAATCTCGTATAAAAAGACGTGTAGGAAAAGAACTACAAGGCCAATGCTGTGGTTCACAAATATAAAGACCCAGACTCCTCCCTTCCTAAAGAAAGCTGGTTCGTTGCCTCACAGTTGAGGTTACAAGTGAGAAGGTGGGAATTGGGTGCCTGTTTAGCCACTTGTTAGTATACACCACGAATTTCTAACCAAAGCCCAATTTTTATTCTGTACAACTGTTCCGTTTCCTCAATTAGAACATAACTGTAGAAGGGGAAAGTACTTACCTTTCTAACTATAGGACTCTTGGTACCTGACATCCACAAGTTAAAGGAAAAAGGTTTATTTCAGCTCACAGTTTGTAGGTTTCAGTCTACAGTCTGTTGCCCCAAGACAGGGACATGGTAGAGGAGAGACAGTCCATGGCATGGTAGGCAGAGGGTAGAGTGCTATATATATATATATATATATATATATATATATATATATATCCATCCTACCTTGGTATATTTAATGTATCCAGGCTACACCTGCAGTGGCCCACCTCATCTCACCAGGCTTCACCTCCCAACATCACACTCAGCTATAAACTCAACAGTTGATTAATCCAGTGTCACACACACATGATCTGGTCACCTCCCAAAAGTTCCAGCTATGCCCACGAGGCTTTAGAGGGACATCTACATAGAAGCTATACATATTTTTTTTAACAAGACTAGTGTCTTTGGTTGGGAAACTTTCCAAGTCTTTTCAAATTTGTTTCCATGTCAGGTTTCCTTCCATAAGTTTCTGAATTTACTTATATAACTTACATTTAGCCAGTTTCAACAGTCTTGATCAAGTTGTTCTCATCCATTTGGTCTAATGCCCTTAATACACCCATTTATATTTACACACATGCGCATTTACTAGCACACACATAAACCCCAAAGGGGAAGAAAACCTGGATAGAAAATTTTAAATTAATGTTGATTAAAAACAAAACATATTTAGTTCCTAAATTCTGTAAGTAAAAATGAGAATTTCAGTTGAATACAGTATTAAAACATTTACAAATCCCTTTACATAAACTGTGAAGAAAAACGTTAATGAAAATTTAGGTTTAGTGATTGATAATTTGCACGTCACATATTAAGATTATTTTGTAACAAAGTATAGTTATAATGGTTAAGAACAAAATCAAACAATGCTACCAAAATTTTCTTTCCTTGGAATAAAGCAGTAGATGAAAACTGAGAAGTTTATAGTATCAATTTCTTGTGACACATGTACATTAATGTAGTCTTGTAAAGATTGTATCCAAAAGACTTAAGTCTACCTAGGGACACCCTTGCCTCATGTATTAAATGTGTCTTTTCTCTGTGAATTATATAAAGCACAATTTTATTGTTTATAGTGAAAGAAATAAGTTTTAAGAAATGCTCTTTTTTATTGCTCAAATTTTATTCAGTTCTTGAATCCAAAAAAAGTATGTTATGAAGCATTTAGAGGAATTACTCTATAAATACCAATCAGAGAAATGATTTGGCTTTAATTCATTTATCCTATGTATAAAATAATCAGCAACTACAAGGCAAAACTGCTTTCAATAAATAGCAAGGAAAAGAATGTTTTTCTAATATGAATATATTTTCCACTCTACTAAACTCCTAACAATATTATAGTTTCATTTTTGTTCCAAATGAGTTACTCAACTTTGGCTGTTAGTTTGAATTATTGAAAAAAAATTTAATGGCAAAAAGTCCAATTAAATAGTAAACATTTCCAAAAACCCTTGTAAAATGTGTCAACTATAAACCAACTTGCTAAAGATACAAACAAGCTGAAGAAAAAGAAGAAAAAGTTCAACCATGGTTAACACAGATTTAATTTTAAAAAGTCAAAGTATAAAGAAGGTTGATGTTTGCTCACATTTATTTTAAGAAACATCTATCACAAGCAGAACTTTACTGCCCTCTTTTGTCTCAAGAGTGTAGCACAATAGAAGCGCCAAAACAGGGGATCTTCCAGGAATCACTGAAAGATAAACGTGGAAAGAGACTGTTTTCCCAAACAGTAGCAAACTAGTAGGGCAGAGAATACTTGCTTAAACGAATTCGGACTGCTTGTTGTCTCCTAAATTTTTTATTCAGTGAATAAGAAAGATTTATTGACATTTAAAAATGTTTTTGATGATTGCTGAAAATACATCATAGAGAACAAATTCATAAATTTATAAATTTTATGACTCTGATTTATTTATTTTAGTAAACCTAAGAAGCAGAAATCTATAAACATTTCCAGTTTTTTGGATTTTTTTTTTTTGGTACTGGGGATCAAACTCATGACCTTGCGCTTGCTAGGCAGGTACTTATGCCGCTGAGCTAAATCTCCGGCCCACATTTCCAGTTTTAACATTGGCTGCACAACTTATCCTTTCAAATGAAAGGATGTTTAAAACCATAAAAATAAAACAGCTTAAGACTCTGTTGTCATAGCCATACGGCCAGTGGTTGATGCAGACTTTTGCTAAATGTTCTAAAAATCAATTAGGGATTCTCTTTGCTTACCATTAGACTGCAACCAAGTTTTCGCTAATGATTCAATCTTATGGTTGAGCTTTCTCTTCTTATATGAAAGATACCTGCAGCCTTGATTTTCTGATACCTATCACCTTGGAACTCCCCTTTCTACTCCAGGAATAAACCTAGAAAGTAGACATATGGAGGTTCTACTTCTATTGCAGAAATGCAACCAGCTAGTTACTTATGTCAATTGTACCTACCCAGCATCTCAAATGAAGCCATACTGTTGAAGTCTTCCAACAACGGCCACCAAAATTTACCCACATCAGCTTATACTTTTTGTATACTCTCTTAGCACCAACCTGGGATCCTATGACTGTTGAAATTCTTCAATGGAAAAAGAAGCTATCAATTGTTTTTACGACAATGAAATTAATCTTTAATTGGACAACCAGATGATGACATTTCTTTCCATAATTCTAATATTTTTAATGAAAAACATACTTCTCTCTCATTTAACTAATTCATTCAAAAAATAACTGTAATTTCAAGTATACTAACAGTCACTTTTTGTGAGATATATGGGAAAATATTTCAGCAAGTTTTATAAAACTCTGGTATAAAAGTTAAGTAAAACCTTTTAGATATAAAATCAGTTTATGTAACATACATTCCTTCCAAGACATATTTGTACTTCTCGTCATGGTTTGCAAACAAACAAGTCAAAACAAATCATCCTTTTAAATCCAAATCAACTGACTGTATCAATCTAAATGCAGAAAGGTTCATCAGGATGCATTTTGATACGTCATAAACACAAAATCAAGGCAAACCTTGGTTATCATGTACATGACACATGTAGAAAGACTTGTTAATAAACGCCTGGAGCATACCTAAAACAAACTTCAGAGCACCTTTGCACCTGCTGCACCTATAATCCCCATAGCAGTCAGGCAGAAGGAAAGACACCAATGTTCCCAAGTTACTGAAGAGAAAGCTAACTCACTGAAGATCAGGTAGTCTGATCACATTTAACAATGGCCTTGGGATACAAGACAGTGTCTGCTATTGCAATTGATTTATCTCCCTTACTGCATTATGACATGATCCAAAGCATCAAAACAAGTTTGAGTGCCTTCAGTCTAGAAAAGACCTCCACTCAGAATAGGTAACTCACAAGGTCAGCTCAAGACTTCAATATGCTACGGCACTCACCGTAAGACACTGGGACAAAGAGGGGAGCTGACTGGAGAGACAGGAAGACCTCATTGGTCTGAAAAATTGAAACATGGCTAAGTTCTACCAAAACCTAGAATAAACTAGAACTGAAAAATTATTGTAATTAAGAAGCCAATATTCAAACCGATGGGGATAGGTGTAAAAATAGGAAAAATTTCAATTTAATAACTCAAAGTGTTTGGCACATTTCCTTGTAAATAACCCTGACATTTCTGTGAAGTAGATAAATTTCAGGAATGAACTTATTTCATATTTTAGAAAGAATTAGGAGGGGCCCTATTTCTAAGATTAACTTCTAAAAAACTTTACTTGTTTTTAAAAACTCCTTTCGGTAAAGTGCATTCATGCCAGCCATTTTATTGCACGTTTAAGGGCCGACGTGAAGACCTTTCAGCTAAAGAATCAATGTCAAGTTGAGCTTTACTAAAAAAAGCCCTCAATGCATGTCACAGTTCACAGGAGGTTTACACCTTTCTAGAACTTCTCTATTGGGACTACACTGTTTCCTCGAGTCCAAGCTCAAGCCGACATCCTCAGTGGCCTCCGTGAATATCATGGTCAGGTCCGGTGCTCTTCCTTCAAAGACTCGTCACACGCCGGTGCTGCTGTCACTGCACTGACTGTTGTCCCTGTCCCCCCATCTGGACGGTCAGCTACTCGGGTCTTCGTGAACAAGAGCTTCACTTTGTAGCTTCAGTATCTACCGTGCTGTGAGCACTCAGATGATGCAGGCCCCATCTTGGTCACCATCTCTCAAGTAGCCCGTTTTATGTACAGTCAACAAACTGGAGGTTTACAGTTAGTTCTTCACGTGTAATTCTATGAATTATTCTAGGAACCCACTTTTATTCCTATTTTTTAACCAAGAAGAGTTAATCTACCAGGGCAAGTAACTAGGTTACAATCTTGGTTCCTTGTTCTGATCCCATTTTTAAAATCACATTTCTTTCATTGTAATGTCCTTATGAACTTAGTAAACACAACGGAGTCGCATGAATGGTAGCAAAATGCAACACATAATGACCTTTCTGTAATTAGATCTTTTTACAACTAGGTCAGTTATAAATAAGTTTGTGTTTGAAGCCCATTTTCAAACTAACAAATCTGAGAATTTGAAATGACACTTGAAGTATCTCCAGGAAAAAACACTAGGTACTGAATGCAGGAATATAGCCATTCCAAGGGACGTATTTTTGTACTTGTTTTGCCCCGATTTCCGCTACATAGAGTGCTCCCGTCTTTCGGTCAACTTCCAGGAGATGGGGCAGAACTTGATCTGGTAGCTGGATGGTGCTGATCACGGAACAGGGGCCAATGCTTCCCGCGGGGGGCCCCGCCAACACCAGCAGCCTGCTAAGGTTCAGCTGCGCCACAATCAAGTACTTCCCATCAGGAGTAAATCTAAAGGGAAAGTGTACACGGCAACCTTATCAGAAATGTTTACTTTCTCAACATTTTTATTCCCTACAGTGCTGAACAACAGTAGGCACCTATCCGCTGAAGGGTTCTTTTAACCAGAATTTAAATTTGATCTAATTCTGTGGAGAGAAGTAAGAGATCTGCGCTGGTAGAGAAAAAGAGTAGCTAAAATTTAAAAACAAAAGTTGTCAATGTGACAGTGTCAAAATAAAACTAAAAGAACTCTAAACTACAGACTCAAACTTTTATTTTCCTTATTTTTTAAAAAATGTGAAAGTTTACTGGAGACATCCAGCATATCTTTATTATCTCCGATACTAGCACTCCACAGAGCACTGGGAGTTTAACTGCTTTTAGTTTATCTGGGATTCAAAAATCCAAGATAGCAAACTTTTGTGTACATTCACTTGTTTCAATTCATTTCTGTCTGCTTTTTCTTTTTCTTTTCCTTTTTCTCTTTGATGATACTGAGGCTTGAGCCTAGGGCCCTGCATATGGTAGACAAGCGCTGTACCACTGAGCTACATCCCTGGCCCTCTGCTTAAAATTTACAACGAGCATTTTAAACTTGCACCTGGCTAGTCAGAAGAAGTAACACAAATCAACTAAAATAAGCATTTTGAAATCAAATGAAATGATCACCTGACAGAAGAAGGTCCTTCTTCTGTGAAACAGTTACTCCATGCTCCTAACCACTCCCCAGTGTCTTTATCGAATACTTGGATTCTCTTATTTCCTCGGTCAGCAACCCACACCTGAGAAACCAAAAGCGTATCAACTGGGGAAAGATTCACTACATGAGCAAACAAGAAAGATAAATGCCTACTTTCACTAGTTTCACATATAGTATTTCAGTACTTAAGACTCCAAAGAACATTATTATAAACCCCATCTTCAGCTGAGGAAAAACTAAATTAGAAAGGTTAAATGCCTCATCTGAATTGCACTTACACGTGGCAGAACCACAGACTAACGGCTGTCTCAACTCTCTGTCTACTGTGTTAGATGCGTGATTAAAACAACTAAAAACTTGAGTAGTTAACAGTAATGCAGAGGATTGACAGTAAAAAGCAACAATAAGCCTTCCATTCTTTTAACCTGTTCACCTTCCTGTCACCAGCCCGTCAGTTTCTGGACCAGGCAACAAGACAGAAAAACAAAAGCAGCCCTGCTCCTTAGGAACAAAGGAGGTCTTAACTTACACTTGTATCATCAAACCTGCACTATGTCCAATGTTCTGAGCCATTAAATGAGACAAAGGCTGGGATATTTTAATAATACACAAAGCATGATAACAGGTTTCACTCGGGTTTATCATCTGCCGTAACAAGTTAAGAAACTGTTGGCATGAAAGAGGAAGTCATTTTAAATGACACTCGTGTATTGTGTGCATACACAAGTGAAATGGTTTTTGGTGACAGTAGCTAAGTCTAAAGAGGCAGAAAAAATGAACTGCAGGGGAACGTGGAGCATGCTGATTGAGTCTACATCCCTCTCCAAACTCTTTGAATGTCTTGGATTTGTGGACTCAGGGATAATTTGTTAGGGTAACCCTGACTTTATCAATGTGTGTGAATTTGGTAGCTACTGACTTCCTTTCTAGGCAAAAACAAATACTCAGTATGCCATTTCAGAGAGTTTCTGATGCCTAAGTAAATAATTCCTCACGGTCTTTTGCTGATCTATAATTCTTTACTAAAGGTCAGAAAGATTTTGTGTCTCAAACAAATGACCAAAGAGGAAATACAGCTTGCACCCTGGAATTGACTAATACTATCCGCTGGCGGTGACTCTTCTTAGAGCATTAAGTGATACCAACAGCCTGCTGCAGCATGTGCTATAGATTCAATATCGCAGCAATATAAATCGTCAGCATTTTCTTTTCTACTTAATACTCAACAAATTTTAATCAATTTTGACTTTGTTTAAAAAACAAGTCTTTAGGGCTGGGGGTTTAGCTCAGTGGCATAAGCACCTGCCTGGCAAGTGCCAGATTGTGAGTTTGATCCCTGGTACCAAAAAAACAAACAAACCAGTCTTTAACTCTAAAAGGAATGAACTTTTCTTCTAGAGTTGTGGTGATGATTAAATAAGTTAAATCATGTTAAATGTTCCCAATAGTATTGCTGTTAGAAAACGCACAAGCATGTAGGTCTTAACACTCATTTTTCATGACTCAGTAATACCAGAATATTCTCAGCAAATGATCTCCAAGCCTGCTTAGGATATTATTAACCACAGAGAAATTGCTTGGGGCTAGGTTTCTCATGCTCTGAAATTTGAACTTTTTCTTAGTCTGTAAGGGAAATAATTGGAAGCTAATACATAAAAACAGAGCTCTTTCTGGTGCTCAATTTATATATAAAGTTCATCTCGTCAGTTAATTTCTTATGGTAGATAGGAATATATGATGATCAAAACATTTATACATTGTTATCACTGGAAAATTAGAAGATTATTTGGTTCCCACAAAATCAAGACAGGAAACAGATCAAGTGTCTAATGGCACACAGGCAAGCAGCCTGATACAGGCATTATGAATCAAGATGCTCTGTCATTCAGCAGATGCACAGGACTACTATGTGCCCAGCGGTAAGATATTAAGCAAGAGCTCCAGATGTGCCCTTTTACAGCCTACAACCTATTAGAGGAAACAGACAAGTAAATGATTATAACATAGCATGGCAATTACCATAATACAGAATTACAGGTGACTGTCAGAAAATGAGAACTCAATATAAAAATGTTTGATGGCAGTTTGGTTGTGGAAAGGTAACCCTAAAGTGAGTAAAAGCCAAAAAGACGATAGTAGGAGGGGACAGAAAAAGAGAGAGAATTAAATTGAAATTTGTTGGTTAAAGCTTTTTCCAGGAAAGCAGCAAGGATTCAAGATTAATCTCCAGTTCAAGCTCAGTCTGGGCAACTGAGCAAGATCCTGTTTCAAAAGTAGGAAATAAAAAAAGGAATGGGACACAACTCAGTGCAAATGCCCTGCATTCAATCCCCAGTATTGAAAAAAAAAAACAAATAATCTCTCCCACCCCTTTATGATCAACACATTCTTTGCTCACAAACTAAAACCACTGAAACACTTAAGAGTACTTTTTTTCCCCAGGAAGAAAGCAACACTTCTTTTTAAATAACTTTGTTCACATCCATTCTTTGTTCTTTCTCAACTACTGGGTTCATCACTAAATATTCAAGGAACCCCCTCAGCACAGTATCCAAACATTTAAAGAAAGTACGTGTGTGTACCCAGCTACAGAGCTCCCTATTACGCAACACATATCCACACATTCGAGACACGCACAAGTATGACAATCTATACAAACATGCCCAGAGACACAGGCCTAGACATGCTTGCATACACACACACACATGTGCAATACTGTCCCAGACACAATGACACTGTATTTTTACCCGACCAGCTGAATCAAGTGTAACGCTGTGAGGTATATTGAATTTGGAAGGCCCTGTCCCATTTTCTCCACGCAGCCAAAGGATCATGAAATCTATAAACAATAAACATACATGGTCAGTGCACCATACAGAATGCCTTACACTTTTGTATGTTACATTTTTCAGATTGCAAACAAATATTTAATTATGTCTCCATTAACTTATTCATTCTTTCCTGGCTTCATACACCTGCTTGCCTAATTCATACATTGCTTCACACAATTAACCTACTTCTTTAATTATCCCCACTTGAATTTTTTTGATTGCTTCAAAATCCTTGTTTAGGATTTATGTACTCCTCTTTCTCAAACTGGTTGTTCTTTCCAACTTATCTGTTATTTGGTGTTATCATTTCATTGAACTTGAAAACTCACATTATGTTTTTACAAAGCACCTCCCTTGTTAACCACTCAGGAGTTCTGAACTGTAGTCCTCCAGAACATCTGCCCATATCCTAACCTTTTGTACCTATAGATAAAATTAGACTAGGGATCTTGAGATGAGATCATCATGAATTTAGAGTTAGGCCCTAAATCCTTAAAAGCAAAAGGAGTATTTGAAACACAAAAACCTGGAGAAGGGGCCCAAAGCAGAGAGGCAGAGATGAGAGTTACCTGCTCCAAGGTAAGGTATGCCTGCGACTAGAAGAGCCGAGAAACAACTCTGAAGTCTCCTCTACCGCTATGAGCGGGGACCTCACCTATTTTATAAATTTCAGACTTCTGGATCCCCAAAATGCTGAGAATAAATTTATTTTGTTTAAAACCACTCTGTAGCAATTTTTAATGGTAACCACAGGAGCTAACATATTGATATCCTATTTCTTATTTTTGGTGTGTTTCTTTCTTCCATAGAATTTTTTTGATTCTTGCTTTGCTCTACTCTACCTCCCTTTAAATGCCACTCATCAGATACTTCACTAAGTGATCAACTGACTCCATAGCTTCCAAATAATGGAATTCACGAGAAATACAGAGTTTGCCAAAGAAAATATATAAACACTTCAGGGAAAGATAACAGTACAAAGCTGTTTCAACAGATGGTGTTACCCTCATATAGAGAACCCTAGAGGCTGTTGTATATCACAGGAAACCCACTACCGCCAACCCTTAGAGAAGAAATTGAAAATGCGTGTGCAGCAATCTCAATGGACATTTTGACTGAGGTTACCAAGCAGCATTTCTCCATACTAATCAATGCCTGGAAGCTGAAGGGCACCACTCTGACAACCTCTTGCAATTGTGGAGACCAAAGATAACTTCTACTAATCTCATGTCTCAATACATTTAGTATTAAAATATTTATACAAGGTTTTCTTTTACTGAAGTATGTGTACATTTTTGGCAGACTCCGAATATTTGGCATAATACTGTTTTTCTCGTAAAACCTCTGCCTTTAGAAAATCATTTTTCTACCAAAACGTCAAAAAGACTCTATAATAGGCCAGTGGTGGTGAACCTGTAGGATGCATGCCACAGCAGGTGCCACCAGTGCTACAGGCAAAGTACAGTTTCTAAAATCTTCAGATAAGCTTTCAAATTCATCCCAGATCTTATTTTTCACCACTCTAAAAGTGCATTCTCAGCTCACTCCTACTAATGACCACCTATAGACCATGTACGATAGGGCTGCTGGAACACTCCCCCTGCCATATACCAAAATTAGTTTAGTTCAAGGAGTACTTCATTGAATCTAACTTGTCCAACTTCTTTAGTCAATTTAATATCTTCTTCTTTCAATCTCTATTTTATTTTCAAAATCATTACCATGCGTTGCATTTAACTGTCTCATCCGTCACAGACCACCTCTAGTGCTATTTTACTGAGGACAGATAACAGTGCTCTAATGAAAATATGGCTGGTTAATCAGCCTGCAGAATACTTGACTCTGGGAGTCCAGATTCCTAACTTCATTCTGAATTAGACAGGCTATCTATTTATCTCAGACTAACTACAAATTCTCAAGCTCCCTCCAGTTCCCTATGGAGGAAACTCTCAGTCACTGGTGACATATAAGCAGCCATGACAGGAGAATCATTGATTATTGGCACTCCCATCCAACTACCTTTCAAATTTCTCCTAGTAATGTGTTTTAGTCCTTTACACTCAACTTCATTTCTAACAGTTATAATAGTATACTATGCATTACACAAATTAAATATAATTTATAAAATAGTATTTTACAATACCACATAAAATTGAGTCATGTACCTTGGGACAGTTTGATCAATCTGTTATTCAATCCTCCATCTCCATCCACAATGTAAATATCTCCTGTGTCCTCTACATACAGTTCTGCAGGATTATCAAACTGCAGGGGATTCAAACCCGTGCCTTTTTTGCCTGCAGTACCCAAGACTTGAACAAGGTCACCAACGGAATTGTATTTCTTAACAGTATGACCATAGGCCCCTGTAAAGACAGACATGCACTTCTCACAAATAAAACCACTATATAACATTCAATTTTCAAATAAGCAGAGGACAAAATTTTTGAAAGAATTAGAAAGAAAAGGCTGGTATGCTCAGATAATTGATCACTGTAACTGACAAGAAACAGAACATCTTTGTATGTTACAGCCAAATTTGTTTATGAACTAAAATCTTAATTACTCCAAAATGAGATTCTAAATTGAAAAAATTAAAATAAATGCATATGGAAAGTTCATGGTTAAAAAGTCACTGGCGCAACATTTTCTATTTTAGTCTCATGACCTTGAAAAAGCATCACTTGTAAAAGAAAACCAAGAAGCAACTGTAAAAGAACAACTTACATTCAAAGCAGTTATTTCAATTATCTGTATATAGATCTTAAATTTTAGATCAACAAAAGCTCTGTAATAAGTTTTTTTTAAAAAACTGTATTTTCTTCTATTGCAAACAAATTCAAAATTGAATCCATTAACTCCTTTCCTTAGAGAAAAATAACCTTAGACTTAAAATGATCTTCTAAATGAAAGAATAAAGTAGAACACTAATAAATAGGGAAAATTATAAAGCAGTTAACAAAAACAAACTTGAAGGCATACCAACTGATAAGCAGCAAAAGACTAACTGAATATTGTGAGCTTACTAAAAATAAACTGAATCAACATTACAATTTTATCTTGAAAACTATATTATGATTACATTTAATTTGGACACTTAAGCTAAAGTTCATAGCAATAAGAGAGAACAGTATCAGAGAAAGCAAACCTCAAAGCATCCAAAGAATTGACAAACAGGACAGAATACCACTAAATAATTTTTTTTAAAGAAAATGGCTCATTTGCAGCTATATTTTCATCAGAAAAATGTATTCCTTTTAAAAATGGGGGGGGGGGACATAACTCCAACCAGATCTGTTGTTGGAAAATAAGCAATAATGGAAAAAATGTGATTAGTTATGCTCTTTTTACTTCTGGGAATCAGGGAAGTCTTATTTAAAAAAAAAGAAGAAGAAGAAGAAGAAGAACATGAATTCCAAGACAAGATCTTTAGTAGTGATTCTGGTGGGAAAAAGCAAAAATAGTCAAACCTCTTAAGAGTGTTAAAATAAACTGTGATACTGTAGCTTTTTTGTTTTAACATTTAGATGGTACTTACCATCTACAATATATCTTAAAATAAGTGGTTTATTCATTATCTGAGACCCAGAAATCTTTCAAGTTCTGAGAAAACAAGTGGTATAGGAATGGAAACATTTATAAAAACTTAGACCTCATTAATTTATTTTTAAGAAAGTATCTGAATTAGCCAAATACCTGGGGAAACAGGGTATCTTTCAAGTCAAGAACATAACTGGGAGAAAGAACATTAGAAATACTGCATTTATGATCCTATACCCTCCTGAGTTCTTAAGGGAATGCCAGTCCTCTTCTGGAATTGCTTTGTCAGTTCACTGGCACTGCTTTTTCTGACAATTTCCTCCATGACTATTATTTCAATTGTGCTTATTTCTTTTTTCACACTGTTTACTATGAATATTTTCTGCTGGTAAGGATTCAGACATACTTTTTCCAAAACCATGAGTACCAGTTTCTTTGCCCCCTGGACAACAAAGGATTATGGCTTCTTAGCACAATCTCTTTTGAAAGAGAACTCGTATTAAAAAAAAAAAAAGCGCCAGAAATTCGGTTAAATCTCTTTTAAAAGACTGGCATTTTATCTGGCATTGCAGAAGAGATGTGAGCTTAGTTTGAGAAGAGTAACTGCTGGTTTTTAAAGAGACAAGGTCTGTTATCAAGTCTGATTTTAAAATGTACAAGGAAGAACACAGGCAAGGATGTGATTTCCAGCAAGGTAATTTAATAGATGCGACTACACATACCACTTCCTACATCTGTGATCCAGACGGATTGTTCATACGGTGTACTGGCTGCAAACATACCATGAGGTGTGTCAACTGTGTAATTCCAGGCTCGTAGGAAATATCCATCCTCTGTGAACACTAACACTTTTGGGATGTTATCCCCTCTCTGAAGGTATACAAAAATAACTGCTTAGATAGGATCAGCCTTAAGGAATGGTAATCTTCATTTTGTCAGAGAGAAATAAAATTAAAAGGTTAATTGAGAAATTTTGTAATGTCTGAAAAACCAACTTCAAAACCTAACAATATATACAGAATATCATAATCGAAACCAAAATATTTACTTGAACCCTCTAAAGCCTCTCAAGCAGCAAGTACCATTACAGAAACGTATACTGTTACTTAGGACAGTGAATCAGATAGTGTAATTTGCTTTGTGTTCACTTTTTTAAAAATTCCCATTTTACTTACTTGAGCTACGTAAACCAACCCGTTGAGAGAATCAACAGCAACACAAAATGTCGTTCCCGTAAAGTATTCTGAATAATTAGGCCAATCCAAATCTAGCCGGTAAAGAAGTTTCTCCGTTCTCCAGGAAACTTGAAAAGCAAAGTTTCTTAAGACCTTAGGTAAAACCAGAAGATTAAAATTCAGTTTGCCCTCTAGACAAAACAATGGATGGATATGAAGTCTGCTGGACCGAAGTGATTCCTAAGAAATGGGCTTACAAGTCTACAGACCAAACAGACCACGATAAAGTCTGTCAATGATTCAAGGATGTAGTAGGAGTTGAAAAACAAGAGAAAATGCCACCCACAGTGACACTTTTTAACACTAAGAGACCAGGCGACTGGTCAGCGGTTCTGCCTTAAGTCCAGGTATCTGGAAGTGCCGATGCGGGAAGGAACCGAGGCCACCAATCCAACATAGTCATAGTAAAACCGCGGAGCTTCAACTCGATAGTGCCATCAATACCCGACTCACCCCAGAGCCACAGAAATGCTCATGCAAAACCACACATGCAAGAAAAAACCCGGCGCCAGCCGAGCAGACCCAGAATCTGGCCATTACTAGCACAAAGCAATAGAAGAGTGCACAGGTCACTGAAGACGCCAGGCAGCCTCAGGTGAGAGCAGGTCGTCGCTGCAAGCGTCTCCCGCGATCCCAAGGCCGAAGCCGCTCAGTTCCCGTTCCTAGAAGGCGCGGGCACTGAGGAGAGGAACACAGACAAGGAAAACCTAAGATAACCAGTTCCGGGTTTGTAGGGCCTTTCCGGGTCTCCACCCCCACGTCGGGTGGGGGAGGCAAAGGCTGACTCAGTGACCACCCTTTTCCCGCCCCTTGGGGTGGTCCAAATTGCAGTCTCGTGGCCACCAAAATAGGGGTGCCCAGAGATATGCCTTATACATTTGCCCTTTATTTTTTTAACTTCATGTAGAAAAAAATCAAAGAGTAACCCTAAAATCGGACAGATAAGAAGAAAATGACACTGTCAAAACGGCTTCCAGGCTCCGAGATGGTTTTAAGCCATATTGAATTTCGAAACATCCAGGCATCAGCTCTGGGTGCCTACGTTCCCACATCAGGACCCTTCCACTGGCTTTCAGGAAACCTCGGCCCAAACTGGCGGCGCAGAGTTACGCTTCTTTCGGCGCGACGAGCTTTATTGAAAGTCCCTAAGAGCGGGTGGGGGTATTAGGGGTAATCCGGTAGGGCGTCTGGCGCTGCGAGAGCTTGAGGTGTTCACGAGTCCCCTTTCGGAGGCCGTGTCCCCCTTCGCCCGGCTCCGGGTACTCTCCGGCCGCTGGCCCGCTCTCGAAAACCACGGAAGCTAGGTAACAAAGAGTCCGTCCCGCCGTCCGCTCTCCGGGCTGCGGGACCCAGGAGTCGGAAGGAACGGCTGGGGATGCACACGGGCCGGGCCACGAGTCCTGGATCGCAGCGGTGAGGAGCGCGGCCCGCGGCCGAGGGGCCAGCGCCTCCCTCCTCGCCGCCCGCGGGGCCCGGGGCGCAGGTACCTCCGCTCCCCTGGACGCTACCTGGCAAAGTGGCTTCACGGCTTCCGGCGGTGTCGTCTGGCCCTCAGCTGCTGCAAATTGCTCTGCTCCGGCTCCAGCCACCGGGTTTCTCTGCGGGACTTGGAAGACCGGGCTCTTCCTCGAGTTGTCCTGAAGCTTTGTGTGAAGTCCGACGGGAGTGGTTTTTGCTTGTAATAAAAAGTTTTTCTAAGACTCCGTTTTTTAGAAAATTTTCCGGAGTTTGCAATACTCTACCTCCTCTTTTCTCCTGCTCTTAGAGGGCTTTTCTTCTTCTTCAGCTATAAACATTTTTTGCTATCAACGGAGCAGAGCAGGGATGAACACTTTGTAATTGAAAGTATCATTTAAACACGTCGAAGCAGTAGTCAAGATGGACAAAAAGTCCTTTGAAATGGTGCTGGATGAAATCAGAAAGGTAATTACACTTGATTCCTTAGGTTATAATGTACCGCTTGCCATAGTTTAAGTTCTTGGGTGGATTGTATAGATTGTAAAGGTCCTATCATTTCCAAGTGGGTTTGAATTTTCACAGGGAGTGTAAAAGATTTTATTTTGAGAATTTCACGAGTAGAAGTTATGTTAACACAGTGCGGTGTTGTGGAAATTATGCTCCTTAGCTGTGAAACTGCTCCACAGTATTTAACTTAAAACTTTGTAATTCTGGATAAGTAGTTTAATATATATAGCTGACTGTTGCTTCCGCTTTCATTTATAGGAGAATGATCTAAAACTGTGAAAGTTTTGTAATAATTACTATGAAGTATTTTTCGAATTTAAAGAGAAGTAGAATGTTGTCTCGGACAAAGCAAAATTGTGTGACGTTTTTAAAGTCACTTTCTTGGGGATTGGCCATCAATATTTTGAATTTTAAACAATGTTGTGAATTTCAAAACTTTTTCTTCTGTTCTAAGGTTTTGCTTCTTTTCGAGGTTCTTGTGTGTATCCTACCTCCAGGAAGGAAGCAGACAACAGTAATTTTGTAGCGCAGTCTTGAAGCCGGCAGTATCATAAGCACAAAAACTAGAAAAAACTTAACCTCTTTAGAAATGAGAGGGCTCAATGAATCATGATTATATCCACCCCAGATGCCTTGTTCAGGCCTGCAGGCCAGTTACTGTTTCATGTCTTTACATCTCTTGGCTGACCACGCAGGAATTACTGCCGTGTGCTCTGGTGCTTGTTTCATTTTAAATGTTATTGCTGATATTATTTCTGGACTTGCTGATTTACCTTATTTTATATAATGCTTTTTTCTCTTTCCAGTTGACGTTTGATTTTCACATATCTGAGAGAATTAAACATTCCTTTTTGAACAAATTTCTACTTACATGAATCCAGTTTACCCAATTAAGATTTGAAACAAAGTGCCAGCTTATTGATTGGGTACTTAGAATTTGTAACAGTTTGTTCATGAGCAGTTTGTTTTTTTAAAATGGTGTTTATAAGAAAATACTTTGTGAATCCAAGCAGATCTCTACTTTTGGATGAAAGTGTCGGTGTGCATGCTTTTCCTTATTATTAGTGAGAGGAAAGTCGTGAGTTCCCAGAGATAAGAGTTATTTTCACGTACGATGGCAAAGTAGGTTCGTATTTTAGGTCTGCAGTAAATACTAGCAGGCTTTGTCAAATGAATAGCTGCAGCAACATTTTAATAATCTATTAAAATGGAATAAAATATAAGCACGTGTAAAATGGGCGATATTACTGATATTCTTCTTAGACTGTAAATGTCAGTTTAAACCAAGCCATCTCTTTTCCTGATTGTCACTGTAGATAACCATTGTCATTAAAGCAAAATAGCATGTAGTAAGACTTCAGGAAAAGAAATAAAAAATGTGGAAAAGCAGTTGAATGCTTCTTAAGGAGATAATAGCTATCAATCAGTGAGCGTTTACTGTGTGAGTTGGTCCTCCTGATAACCCAGGAGATAGATACTCCTAATTTAACAGAGGGTAGACCTGGTGTCTGAGGTTAAGGCAGCTCAGGGTTACACAACTGGTGAGTAGGGGCCTGATAGAGGCAATCTTGACTCCAGAGCATGGTGATATTCTTGAGGATACAGCTGTGCTTCTCAGGCATTGATGAAAGTACCGGAACATGTCAGGGCATCAGCACTGTCCAGAATTTAATTCTAAAATTCATTTGTTACTACGTCCAGTAATGATAAGCAAACTCCTTATGGTACATTAGCTAGAATGCCATTTTTTTCCCCATTCCAGTGAAAATTAAACTACCGAGCACCCTGCATGTTTAGTTGACTGGTCTTAGTATTTTCTCCTAGCAGAATGATACACAAGTAGATGGAAAGTACAAGTGTTTTATACGCGAACAAAAGAGTTAGGGTATTTTTGTTTTATGGTTTTTTGGACAGTCCTTGGAATGGAACCCAGTACTCTACCTACCACTGAGATACATGCCAACTCTGCAGTTAGTTTAATTTTTATGATTAATGGCTGTCAAACTGTGATAGCTTGGTGTTTCCATCTCCTAAGATTGCTAGATAGCTGCAAGGCGAGCATGTGATTTTAGTTGGCTCTAGATAATGTTAGAGTAAGCTCACCACTTTCTCTTGCTTGTAGATTCCATACAGAAACATGGCTTGTTCAGTACCTGTTAGGTGTTAGATCTAATATTGACTATTGTAATCCTCACGGCATCCCTTTTGTGAATGAGGAAGTCTTGAAAGAATTCAGATGCCTTCACAGGCCACACTGCCGGTTGTGGTAGGAACAGACAGTGATCTCAGGGCCCTTTGGCTCCTCGCGTTCTTGTATCCCTGTAGAAATTCTGAGAGCCTGCACTAGGCATTGCCTTGCTCTTCTCTCACTGAGCACATAATTGGTACTCAATAAATAATTGATGAGTAATTAATACCTGATATATTCAGTCTTAATAACAATTTAGTCGGATGAGGATATTTTGACATTCTTATTTATGTGTAATTTGTACCAGTGTTGAATCTTACTTATTAGAAGTTTATTTCCTTCCTGTTTTGTAGGGAAGATTGGGTGCGCATCAGTGTATTCTTCACAGTACGTAACTTAAGAAGGTGGATTGTCCTGTCACCACAGTGGCTTTAGCTGCTTTTGTATTCCAGGGCCAAAGGGAACCTGTCGTTGTTGAGTTGCTTGGGTAGTTTTGATATATGCATATCTCTGTGGTGCTTATATATGTTAATGCTGCTTTTCTATTTTTTAGGCTGTTTTGACAGAATACAAATTAAAAGCAATTGAATATGTGCATGGATACTTCTCTAGTGAACAGGTATTTCTGTTACTTGTTTTTAAATAACTCCTTTTGGCACAAGTGTTCTGGCTAATGTCTGTTTACCCTGCTGAATGAACCCATAATTTGTAAAATTTTATAGTATTTAGGAATTTTAGATGTTTTCAGTTTGCACATAGCACTAGAATTTGTGAGTCAGGCATATTTTATAAACTTTCACCACAGTTCTTATTCTGGAATGATAAAATACACTGTCTAAAAAAAAGGAGCATTGCAAATGTTAGTTATTCTAGATGCACTATAAAAATGTGTAAGGGTAAACTTACTCTTATTTGCATGGCATTTTTCACACAATATTTATAAAATTTACTATATAGTATAAAAGAAAACCTGAATAAATGATTAAAATACGTTCTTATGTGAAACTACTAACAAACAATTAAACAATAAAAAAACAATGTCTAAAAAAGTAGTTACTGCCACAAGAGGACTAGTATTTAAGTATGATAATTTAGTGAAAATTTTTACTCCACTTTAGGGAGGTTCAGTAATTTTAAGAAAAGAGATTCATGCATGGAGGATTTCTGAGAGCTATTACGAAAATTCTTGGTAGGAAAATAGGGAGACATAGAAATAGATATCTGGAGAGAAGTTCTAGGAGTGAACAATGGATGAACACATAGGTTAAGTCAGTAGAGGTACTGATTTTCATTTCTCCAGAGTTTGAAAAACTTAACTAAGCCTGTGCTTAAAGGCTACTTTATGATTTGTACCTGTACTCTTTTTTTTAATGATAGTTTTTAACTTTTCTACTGCTTTACACAGATACTTTTGCTCTTTTAAAAATGTAAATTTTGAAAAGATTTATAATTTCTTTCAGCTGACAGCTTTTTTTCCCCATTTGTGTATCTGTAAACATGTGTAACATTTTGGAGACGACATCTTCCTTTTGTGGTGCATTTACTTAAAGTCCTTATACTTCTTTTTTTTTTTTTTTGTCTTTTTGAGACAAGAGACTCGCTATGCAATTCAGACTGGCCTTCAACTTTGTAATCCAGGCTGGTCTTAACTCCCAACAGTCCTCCTGCTTCAGCCTCCTGGGTGCTGGGATTACAGGTGTGCACCACCACACCCAGCTCCGTATAGATTTTTTTAAGTACTTTTGTAATTGAGGCATTCTAAATCCACTTACTATATTAAAGATTGGTAATTTACATTTTATGGTTTGTAAAATATAATCTTTCTGTATAGTACAAATGCTGTTTCCTTTAAGGTAAGGGTAGGTATTCTTTCCAAAATAACTGGAATCAAACTATGATTTGTTTACTATTTGTACAACTCTTTGTAAGGAATGAAAATCTTTTTTACTTTCTTCACATGCTACTCCAGCTTATACCATTGGTCTTGCTGTGTAGAATAATTGAAACCTTAGCACATTTGCAGGTACTTGCTATAAAAATAGTTAATACAGATACATAGATTTCATGATTTTTTAGATCTTTTTAATATCCTTGGAGGCAGAGACAATGACCATGCCCAAATTTCGAAGTTGTAATCCTTGATCCCTGGCTCATCTCTTATTAGCTGTCTCAAAGTATTTCCCCCATTCATTTCAACTGTTTGATGGTAGTGGATGGTGGTGGGAGCCAGCAAGAACTTGGGTATTTGAACTCTCAAAGTGTTGCTCTGTGCTGAAGCTGCTGTAGTAAGTAACAGTAATTCTTACGTTTGTTAAGGAATAGATCAGTGACATGAGTGGTAGAAGTTAGTGGATCTACAGTAAATCATGGCATCATGCCATTGTTAGTAATTAAAACTGTCACCTTCTATTATATTGCATTTGCCATTCACAGAATATTTTTGTATTCCTGAGCTGTCACTTTATTTTCATCTAGTACTTTTCAGTCTCCTGTTCTTACTAAGATACACTCTTTTTCCTCGATTGATACTTTCCTTTCTAGACCGCTGTTAGCCAAGATAACTTTTGTAGAGGCAAAAGTGTTATTTTAAGTGATTTGAATTTACATGACCACGCATGGCTACTCTGTTGGACTGTCTGTCTATATTCGGGCCGGGGCCTTGCCCACCATCCATACCCGGGCTGCATGTATAGAACTCCAGATCCTGAAATCTTAAGAGATGTGCCAGCGTACTTTCATTAGAGCTAAACTAATTCTTTTCTTTCAGGTGGTTGATTTACTGAGATATTTTTCCTGGGCTGAGCCTCAATTAAAAGCAATGAAAGCATTACAGCATGTAAGTAAGTTATTTTTGTTTAGAATGCAGAATTTAAGTAATGTTATTCTTTCAGTTTTCCATAATTCATCTCACACAGCCTTTTATGTACATCAAGAGATGAACAGATAAAGAAAACGTGGGATTACACACAATGGAATACAGTAAAAGTCTTTTCTCATACCAAAGACAAGCAATGCAAAGAGCTGTGTAAGAAGTATCGATGAGGACTTTGCCTTATTTTATCAGGACAACAAATTAATAACAGCTTTGAGGCCCACTTGCCTGATTACCTACTTTAGAATAAAATTCTGAGTTGAAAGTTTATGACAGAGACAGATCAGTACATTTATTTGTATTAAATTCTCAGCTTCTCTGACAGACTGATTTGACTGTTTTCATGCTAAACACTATCTTGTTTGTATAAGGTTATATAATGAACATTTCTGTAAATTAAATGAGCTAAATAATTCTAAGGATTTTACAAATATATAAATACATGTAAGAAAATTCATCTTTAGGTATCAGTTTAAAATATGCAAAGGAGTACTTATTTTTATCATTCTTTTGGTAGTCCGTTAGTAAAAGTGTTTGAAAGCAATTGAAGAAACCTTGCTTTGTTGCAGTACATGTTAATAAAAGACGCTTAAGAAAATTCTGTAGCGGAGAAGGCTATTTACCTCAGTGTTTCCCTAGCTTGTGAGACTAGTGGGCCCTTTCTCATGTGACCTGAACACCAAAGACCACACTGTTTAGGGAGTGTTGAAATGTGACACACCTACTGTCACCCCAACTGGTGCATACAATTTTCTTCTAACTTCTCCAATATGAATAAATGCCATCTTTTGGAAGAAAATACTTGTTAATATGTTTTATTCTATACAGTAAAACATTGAGAAAAATGGATTAAAAAGGGATCACAGGATAATTTGATCTTTATCTGAAACGGTACATTGAAAAACATTACATATTTTTAGAACAACTTTTTGAGTTTCTGGGATTTATTCTTGCATGAATAATTTACCCTTAAATGTATAATATTTCATCTACAGCATTTATGTTAATAATATTTAACTATTATTTTCCCAAAAAGGGAAATATCTGGTGTAAAAAGTTTGTGTTGAAAACTAAATGTTTTTTTTTAATGTTAACAGAAAATGGTGGCTGTTCACCCAGCAGAAGTGGTCAATATACTTAATTGTTTCACTTTCAGTAAAGACAAGCTAGTTGCTCTTGAACTATTAGCTTCGTAAGTATTTGTTTTTCTGTTTTCTTCAAATTTGGGTGCTTTTCTAGCTGCCTCTTAACTCATTGATATATATTAATGTGTCAGAACTGTGTAAGTAAGTGGAGCTCTAATAAAATGTAGTCAATGAAAGAATAGTGATAAATTCTGATTTTGTGTGCATAAATATCCAGTGTACTTATTAAATACAGGATTGTTACTTACAAAATAGTAGGACTTATGAAGATTATTTAATCTAATTTTTCTGCATTGCAATAACTTGCTTTGCCTTCATACTCTAAAAAAACTTAAGTGGCAAGTTGGTGAAGTCATGAGACTTTGAGAGTTAGACAAAAGTTCTGCTGCTTACTGACATGGTTTTGGGCAAGGTATCTTTATTTTCTGAGCCTTGTTTCCCTCATTGGTAAAAATAAGGAGAGCAACTACATAGGTGGGCAATGCAGTTTAAATGCCGTAATCTTGTTTGAAAATACCTAGTGCAACATGTGATAGCAGTCATGCTGAATGAGCTGAAAGAGAACAGGAAGGGTCTAATTCTTAGCGTTACTGAAGAATGTAAGTTGTTCATTTATAGGGCGTATATTTTAAAGTTGCTTATATACTTGTACATGTCCATTAAAACAGAGGATAAGATGGAACTTGATCTTTAGATAAACGGTGATTTTTTAATGCATTTAACACATGGGTTGATTCTGTTGCCATAGTTCTCCTAACATGCATTGAGGAGTGTTTATTTTCAAGACTCACAAAATGTTTTTGGTACTGGTGGTTAAACCCAGACCCTTACACCTGCTAGTCAAGCACCTGCACCACTAGCCCCACTGAGCTCTGCCCTCAGCCCGTTTTCAAATTTATTCTGAGACAGGACCTTGTTAAGTTGCCCAGGCTGGCCTCAAAGCAGCAATCCCCCTTCTTCACTGCCCACACAACTATATTCACAAGTGTGCACAAGGACACACTGCTCTCAAAATAACCATTGTTTATAGTATTACCTTACAACTTCACAGTAATCAGATGATTCAGTTATATTTATCAGCTATTTAAGCATATTACTTTTATATAAATATTAAAGTGGCCTGTTAAAAGTAAATAGTCCCATTTTCCGTTTGTGTCATGGGAAACATTTACTCAGATATGTCTGCATAAGCCGAAGTTGCTGACCTCTTTATATATGGCCTTATTCTTAAGCAAAATGCTAAATCGTGGTTCCTTGGTAGGAACATTGTTGATGCACAGAATTCTCGTCCCATTGAAGATTTATTCAGGATAAATATGTCTGAGAAGAAACGTTGCAAGAGAGTACTTGAACAGGTAATTTTCTGAAGATTGTCATGAAAATGGCACCGTGGTTTTTCTGAATGTTGAGTTAAAAAGTGCCCATCTTCTTGCTTTAGCTCCAGCGAATAATGTTATACAGGCTTGAGAGTGCAAAGCCAGATGGCCGCTCCCCTGAACCTCATAAAGTGTTTATATCTTGGTCAGTTGGTAGCACTTGCCACAGTTCCAAGCCTTTGTTTTTAACTTTATGGATTTAGAAGCTTGACTTCTGAGATTTACTTTGTTATCAGGCTTATGTTGATCAGATTTACAAGAAATTAATACTAAAGCAAAAGTTTCACTTTTATTAGTTTAAAATCTACAAAAGTTGGGTTATAATATTTGTCCAATCCTAGAAAACTTGATTCGTCATTTAAGGTAGTAAGCTTTTAGGATTTTGTTGCCTGTAAACTGACTGAATAATTAGAAACCAGCTTGAGGAGGATGCTGATTGGTGTGTTATAGTGTTAGCTTTTTATTAGTTAGTGTCCCAGGCCTTGCAGCTCATATTGCTCAATCCTTCTCAGCATCTTCTCTAAGCTCAGGGAGGGTAGTCTTAGTCCTGTGTCATTGCAGTGGAGACAAGGGATGCTTTACTTTAATAATGCCCTCATTTGTTTTCTTGATTAAAATCTTTATGACAATAAACATATATTGCTGTAGTTTTCTTCCTTATAAAGTATTCTGTTGGTGTCATTTTCCTTCTTGAAAATATTCTGCAACTTTTTTGATTAACGTAAGTTAGTACAGCTTTCCACAAGGTAAACTTGAAGAGCCTTTGAAATAGTCATACCTGTTAGCCTGAAAGTTCATGCCTTATAGCCTGAAAAAAATTGTTCTATAGAAATAAGTAGAAATATATAATTCATATATAAGAGCTTTTAACTATTTATAATAGCCAAAAAGTTGAGATTTTTTTTTAGAGTTACTTAGTAGGAGGCAGGTCATAGAACTCATATAATTATATATGTTGTGAATGGATTAATAAAACTAAATATAATGATACAAAATATATATGTGTGTAGCAAATACTTATAAAATATGTTTTTATTTTATTTAATTTATAAAACTACATATATATAGTTTTATAAATATCCAACATAAATATAGCTATATAGTTCTATAATACATCCAGAACCATTGGAATATTTATATAGTGATTTTCATGAATTTAATGCATATTACCAACTTGGCATGTATGAGGCTTCATTTCAGAAGTTTAGGATGTAGCAAAACATAACCTATACCCAACCCCTTCCATCATTGTCGCATAACTGTGTAATATTATGATGAAAATTGTGTCCAAATAATTTTTGCCTATTGAGAAGGATAGCTGTTTGGACACTCTGTTTTCTGTTATTTGTGTTTTTTCTGTTAAGTTGTAACTTCTTCAGAGCAAAGAGGTGTCTCTTTCATCTCTGTATCTTCCTTACCTTCCCCATACAATGGGTTTGGTATTTATAAATTTGAACTATGCTATTTCTTGATGATTGAAGTAATGAAACATTAAATAATAAGACTTTTGCACACAGTTTATAGAACCAGTTATGAAGGTATCTTTGTTTAAAGTTCTGCAACATTGACAGTATTGTAGTGTTACCTTTTTAATAATTCCACTTAGAGTGATTCTGTTTGTTAGAACACTTAAATGCAAAATGATATGTGAAAAGATTGAATGTCTTTAGTGGGGCTTCCCAATATCCAGAATACTTTGATTTTTGTGTGTGTGTGTATATGTGACTTTGTTCCTTTTTACTTGCAGGCTTTCAAGGGTGGCTGCAAAGCTCCCCATGCTATGATATCTTCTTGTGGGACAATCCCAGGAAATCCATATCCCAAAGGAAAACCTAGTCGTATAAATGGAATTTTCCCAGTAAGCACACTTTCATGACTGTATATGAAACTTCTCATTACCAAGTGTTATATATTGTAAGTTAATGATATTTAACAGAAAATACCAATTAATGGTGCATCTGCAAAGGAAAGGAGTTTCATCCTGTTATCAGCATAATTCCTGGATTCAGCATCAATTCAAAGTTCTTATATAAACTCCATTTAACGTATTTATGTAAAATCTTCAGAACAAGGTAAAGAAGATGATTTGGTTTTGTTTGGTTTTCAGGTATTTTAGAAGTATTGATTTACACTTGGTAAAGGAACATTTCTCATATTCTCTGCATTTTTCACATAGTTGCACTTTTAAGAATATTTGAGAAACTTTCCACTTAGTATCCTTCTGAGAATCACATTGCATAATAAAGCTGCGGCGAAGTCCTGTAAAAAAGAAACTTGTTTTTAGTATCATGAAGTGCTTTCAAACTACTTTGTAAAATAATTGTTTAGACTTTCAGTTACTGATTAACAAATAACCTAGGAGCTTTGTGGATTAATACAGTGAACATTTATTATCTTGCTTAGTTTTTATAGGTCAGAAGCTTGGGATTGGCTAAACTGGTTAATTTTTGCTAGGGGTTTCTTGAGAATAATGTATTTATCCGAAAGTTTGATTTAAAGCTCAAGAATGTATTTTTAATGTCATCCATTTCTTTGCCTACCAAGTTATTGTTTGTTGGCTGGAAGGGCTTGTTGGTTTGTTTGTTTGTTTGTTTGTTTGAGTCACAAGGACTTTCTCTGTAGTGCTATGTGGGTATCCTAAGACAAGGCAGCTGGTTTCTCTTAGTTCAAATAATCCAAGAGAAGCCAAGTGGAAATTTCAGCGCCTTTCGTGGCTTTGGGTTGGGAGTTAAATGCCATGCTTGGTGCAGTATTCTGTAGTTACACAGGTCAGTCTTACCTGTTCTGGAACTGGACCGTATAAGAGCACTGAGAGATGGATTAGTGGGAGGCCATCTTGTAGGTTGATTCCCACATTAATGGATACCATTTAAGGATGCACATGACCTTGAAAACACACTGTTACTCTTTTTTCTGACTTGTTCATTTTAGCAGTCTTTTGTAGATGACTTGCCCTTGAAAATGTGAACAAGCACACTTATGTTTTCAGAGAACACTGTTTTGTCTATTTTCAGCTGTAATACTGGTGTTCTATTTTGTTCTTTAAGTATTGTTTATGCTGTGACACTTTTAAGTCTGTGGCTGGTTTCTCTTTTTTTGTGGAAGAAACAAATGAAAACACACCTTATACTTCCCTCTGACATCCACTCTGTGTATTGCGATTTGTTTCCAAGTACCTCTGATGGTACTGTGAGGCTTCCATACAGGGGAGGTTAAGAATCCTACTAGGGGTGTGCAGCCAGCCAGCAGAATTGGGTGTGGAATCTGAGTTCTATTTCTACCAAATTAAATCCTTTTCTTCATAATACTGTGTGGTTATTCATTGGGTTTTTTGTTTATTTGGTTTTGGTTTTCTTTGTTTTGTTTTTAAGTTGCAATTTTTTATTTTATTTTATTTTTAAACAGGGAACCCCTTTGAAAAAAGATGGTGAAGAATGTACGAATGAAGGCAAAGGAATAGCTGCACGGATTCTTGGACCATCCAAACCAGTATGTGTAGAAAATATGAGATAAAACAAGTTTTAACTCTTAATGCAATTTTCTGTCTATTCAAAGAATAAATTAGGTTTTTGTGTTGCGGTTTCAGTATAGGAGAAATTCCATGGGAGAATGGCCTAGGGCAGTCACTGCGAAACCTTTAGAGCTTTTAGTGATACAAACTGGTCTGCTATGGCTCCGTGATTGGTCGCCACTGGCCTAGGGAAATTCAGTTTAGTTAGAAGTATTATGAGCCCTTTTGAGGTCACATGTTTTGTTTTAAAGTGAGATCAATTATTTTCCTCTTGCTATATTTACCTGTTCAATTGTATTACAAAGTGAGGTGTTTAAGATTTTGGTTTGCTCAAATCAGTGTCAGTAAAACAAAAGCAGAGTCAAGTGGTTGACACCTTCAAGGAGTGACTGATTAGGATGTAAACTGGAGAAGAGAAGACAGCCTCGTGTGAAGGATTGTTGCAGTTGAAGGACGAGAGCCCTGCACGCAGCCCCCTGGCAGTCCTTGCCCATTCACATAAGAGAATGCAGTGACCATCGTTTGTAAGACTAAGAAAGAAAGTCATATCTCCCCCCACCTCCACACTTCTGCCGTAAAGGTGTGTACTGTAGGTAAATATACAGAGAATGGTTTAGCTTCATGTATTTCTGGTTCTCAGATAAATGGCATTAACTATGTGTGGATTTGTGGATTTCAAAAGAAAAAAGAACTAAAATAATGAATTTCTTGTCCATTGAACATTCTGTAACAGTTGTCAGAATGTCAAGCAGGAAAGCAAGCAGTGCTTTTATCTTCAAAAAGGAAAAAAGAGAGTGATGGGTTGAATTCCTAATGAGTTGAGGATATTGCTATTGGAGTTCTTATATAGGGAGGATTCCAAAATTAGACTAGTTTTGTGTGAGTGACTTAGGAGGAAATAGCAATTCTTGGATTAATATAGGCTATATCAGAGAGAAGTTTCCTATTTAGGATAAGATCTGACCTTTCTTTGCAGATGATTGGGTACTGAAATAAAAAACACATAGCCCTCTTTGGCAGGACCCAAACACCTTTAGAATTTGATAGAAACCACTCTTAACTAAAACAGAAATTTCATTCATTTGTCTTGTGTTGTAGTGTAGTAGTCTTAAGAGTAAACATTTTGATAAGTTTCATTTTGTTTGACCAGGAGACAGCTTATTTGATTTTCTTCTAACTGCTATTCCTGTCTCCCTTTGTCTAGCCTCCTTCAACGTACAATCCACATAAACCTGTTCCATATCCAATACCTCCATGCCGGCCACATGCAACTATTGCACCAAGTAAGAAGTCCTTTAATTTCTGCTTTTTTACTGTTTGTGTATTAAATTGAAAGTAAGTACTAGAGTCGGTGGCTAGAAAATCTGTAGTCTTTATGAAATGTATGAAAGTTTAATCTTGCCCACAATCAGCACCTAGCATCCAGCTACTAGTAGCCTCTGCAGAGTCAGTTTACTGAGGGTATTTTCCTTATGATAAATTAATTTCACATTATTTCTGTTTATTTATTGTTACAAGTCTTCACTTCGTTAAATGATCCTGAAACCCTTTTTTTGGTGGTTGATGCGCGGAAGCATCATTACTGCATTTAGTTTAATAGGGTCAGGTACATATGCTGACGTTGAGTATGGCGGGTGCTACCTGCCTTGCTGAGTGAGCTTATGCCTGGAATGGCACCCCGTGGAAACTAGGAATTACCCGTTGTCTCACTGGTGTATATTTTCACTTAATCCTAGACTCTGATTTCCATGTAAGATCAAATTCTTACATGACAGTATTGAATATAGATTAGAATGCTAGTGTAATACGGTTTGAACTCCTAGCCACAGAATGATGCTAAATTGTATGTATTTTTTTCTTTTTATATTTTTACTTTAGGTGCTTACAATAATGCAGGTCTGGTACCGTTAGCCAATGTCATAGCTCCAGGTGTACCCCCTCCACCTCCATATACTCCTAATCCAGTAGGAACAGGTAAAGTCATGTTGTTATGTGGTGTTAAAATAAGTCACTTATTCATACACAGACATCCATTTGGATGGGGCAGTTGTGTAGTGTGGCATGTCATAACAGTGGGAGCACAAGTTCAAGAAGCTGACAAATCTGAATGTGAATCTTTGGTAGCACCAGGCAGCCTTCATAGGCTTGATGGGCTTCCATTTTCCCATCTGTGATGCAGAGTAACATTTTAATAGTACTGTTCAGCTGGGTGTGTAGTATAAACTTGTGGTCCCAGATACTGGAGAGACTGAGGCACAAGGCTTGCAAATTTGAGGCTGGCCTACGCAACTTCACGAGATACTGCCACTCAACTAAATAAATAGTAATCAGTAACATTTTCAGTTAAATAGATAACCTTTTATGTGTTTTATGCTGGGGATTCAAGCTATACAAACAGCCCTGTTTTTGTGCAGCATTTGCAAACTAATGAAAAATACAGGTAAGGAAAGCAAAACAATTTCAGTATATTGTACTTCCTTAGTTCAGAATTGCACATTATTTTATGGTTTAATATTCCTAAACTTGGAATGTGTTTTGTAGCAAATGACATCTTAGATTTTGAGAGAAAAGATAGAGTGAGCAAATACTGTGACAGTGTGCATATGCAAAAATAAATGTGAACAGCTTGTATAATGTACAGCTAAAGTTTGTGGACTCAGTAGTGTACCTTCAATTTAACTGGGTTACATGGAAGGAACAGCTACCAAGAGATGGGTAATAAAATGTTGTATGAAGAATGGCAAAATGACAATAAGGTGGTTTTTTTGTGACCCAGAGCTATTAAGTATTTGTTAAAAGCATCCTCAGTTCCCCACTTGAGTGATTTAGTGATTTAAGGGAGGAGTGGTATCTTTATTTTTAAATGATCTCCAGGTGATTTTTAATCTTCAAGCAAGTTTGAGAAATACTAAAATCTGCATGCAAAGAACCCAGAAAGTATCAGAGTATCTGGCTTTTTGAAGACTTTCTGTTAACTACCAACTTGAAGACAGCTAAGGCACTCTCTACCTCTAAATCTTTATTGAGAATCATTGGGCACTTAGGGCAGATGCTTATCTGAGTCACCAAAGGAGCTGTGGAGAAACTAGAATCATTAGATGAATACTTTGGGAGTTGGGCAAAGGATTCTTTGCTCCAAGACAGTTTATCCTGCACATATTGGTAGGGTCTGAAGGAGGTGGATTGGATATCGCATGCCTGGCAGAAGACAGGAGGAAGTTACAACTGACCTGAGTTCCACTGCCGGGTGATGTGGCCCCTTTCACTTTGGAATGATATTAAGGTTCCACTTAGGTGCCCTTGGTGGACTCTAAGGTTCCACTTAGGTGCCACATGTAGAAACATGGGCAGGTTGTAGAAAAAACATTACTCATGAACAGTATGACAAGCCATGAAGATGTTCAGAGCTATTCGGGCACCATGGAGAAGGGCTTGTAAAAAGATTAGAGAGGCTAATACTCCAGTGCTTCCATCTCAGGTTTTTTCTTTGAGTCTATTCTGGACATGGAATATGAAGAATTAATAGTTTTCAATATATTACTAAACTGTTCTCCAAAAAAACTGTACCAGTTCACACCACCACGGAGAGAGT
Source organism: Dolichotis patagonum (assembly GCA_004027295.1). NCBI lineage: Eukaryota > Metazoa > Chordata > Mammalia > Rodentia > Caviidae > Dolichotis > Dolichotis patagonum. The sequence goes on from PVJX010003096.1 coordinate 84,698, forward strand.
ATATGAGCAATTTCTTCACACTTTTTCAACATGGGACATTATTAATTTTTAGCTTTCCCAGTCTGATAGAATAATTTGGCTTACATCTTTGGGTGTATGTTTTTGCGAAAGTTTTTTATTTAGGTCAGTTTATTTGACTTTACTGAGTTTTGTGACTTGTTTAGGATCCCCTTCCCTGCCCCTACATTTTGTAAATGTCTTATATATTCTGTAATTACCTTTATAATGATTTGCTTTAACTCTGCTTTCTTAGGAGGCAGTAGTGTGCTCACACACAGCACCCACCGCCCCCTCCCCAGTCCTCCACTCTTGTAGGTAGTCCTGCCTGCAGCGGGTGGTGTTAGCTGAGGCAGTGTCTTCTCTGACGCTAGCCACAGCTGTACTTTCTTCTAGATGGCGTGCTCAGGCTGGTGTCTTTCCAGAAAGGGTTAAGTTTACCTATAAAATTACAGTGTGTATTTAAAACCTAACAAGGGGAAAATAGCAGGGTAGGACAAGGTTGAGGGAGAAGAAAGAACAATTGTTTATAATCCTCAGTGTTCATAAATGGTATTTGTATTGGTGTATGCATATGTTGTGTTTCAAATTCTATTCATTTTTGATACCTGTCTCAGATTCTTAGTGTGTTGGATAATTTGATTAAAATTGAAGTCAACTTTTATTTATTTACTTTTTAAAAATTATTTATTTACTTTTGTGTAGAAAATGAAGACCTTTCCAATCAGTCAAAACCTACACAGAATCAAAGTAAGTACCAAATTTGATCCTGAGATCACTATCTGTCATGGTTATCTGCCTTGAGAACAATTTGAGTTGAATGTATTTGGGATTTTTTAGGAAAAGTTCTTGGTAAAGGGTACATCAGCTTACTAAAAGTGGCCTGATGCTGCTTTATTACCCTGCTGTTTTATTACCATGAAATGCACATATTAACTGGACTTAAAATTAATCTTACAATTTTGTATCCTATTTGCAAAACTTATTATCTGGAATCTATGTCTTTATCCATAGTTTGTATTCTGATACTGGAAGCTTCATTTCTTTTTTGACACAAACATACAGGATGATTAAAACCCCCTTTAATAAAAGGTAGATCAGCTTCTACTTTTAGATTTAATTTTTTCAGTAAGTATTACTTGACATAGCTTAACATGGAAAGGAATAGAAGGCACAGAGCGGAAAGCGGAACTGGAAATGAAGTGTGGCCCAGGTGATGCCTCCAGGTGGCAGCAGCACTTAAGCTTCTCATTGTCCCCCAGTTGAGGGTGTGTGTGACCAGGCGGGAGGTGCCTGCTGGTGTGGCACAAACAGTGGCATCAGTTCTTATACGGCAAAGTAGTACACAAGTCTAATTATTATGGCACAGGGCTATGAGTCTCAGTGGAAAATTCCCTTCCCTCAGGATGGGTACTAATGAGTGCTTTTGAACTAGTTTCTAAAGGAGGTAGCATTGTGGGGTGGAAAGAACACTAAGTAAGATGTCAGGATATCGGGGCCAACCTACAAACGTGTACCTGAGAAAGGGGCCATAAAAGTGAGACACAGAGAGACAGAATTAGGTTAAAATGTGAGGGCCAGGGGAGAGGGCTCTTGCCTCCCTTCAGCAAAGATCCCCAAGTGACTGGCATCCTGACTTTATTCACTCAGGCACAGACACGGGTGATCAGAGTAAAACAGGGTTCATCTTTCTTCCACCGTTCCCTGGTACATCTCCGAATAAGCAGCAGGATCCCACCTGTGCCAGTTTCCCTGCCGCACATCGGCACACACACAGGCCCACCTCTAGTGCTCACAGAAGAGGCCATTTAGGCCTTTTCTTCCTACCTGGTCAGTCTCCCACATCAAGACATCTAGTTTTTTATCTTGGCTTTGTAACCATTTAGCTTTTTAACCTTGAACAGGCATTTAACTTCAATGAAAAGGAGATGAAGCAAACTTCAGTCTTTTGTTTTACTTCACTAACAATTCTATTTTGGAAAGAGGTAACCAGATTAAATGTTACAGTACCACTGATAATAGTAGGGTACTTTGACTCCTTATACTGTGTTACTTGAGCATGATTAAGAAATTAGTTTTTGTTTCACCTTTTGGAACCTTATTAAGAGACTACAGTTTAAAAATAAACTGTTGCATGCTTAACAACATGGGTCTGACAAATCAGGATAATGGAAGCCAGGAACTGAAATACACAAGAGCTGATTGTACCTGTCATTGATTTTCTTTGATATTGGTGAAATACTGGTTGTGCATTTCTTTTGAGTTTGAATTGGACATTTTGGTATGATGATAAATTCTTCCCTCTTTTTTTCTCCCCACAGCATTTTCCACCCCAGCAAGTCAGCTCTTTTCACCTCATGGCTCTAACCCTTCCACACCTGCTGCAACTCCTGTCCCCACCGCATCACCTGTCAAGGCAGTAAATCACCTATCCGCATCAGTGGCTGCCACCATTGCTGGAATGAATGTACCAAATGCTGTCCTTCCTGTGTTCCCAGGACAGGTCTCCTCAGCCACCCATACACCTCAGCCATCGATGCCAAACCCAGCAGTGATCAGGACCCTCTCATTGCCTCCTGCACCTGTAACCTCCATCCACAGTACCACCTCTGCTCCTGTTCCTTCCATCTTTTCTGGCCTAGTGCCACTGCCAGGTCCTCCTGCTCCTCCTACCCTGACCCCTCAGGCTATGTCTGTACCTCGGTCCACTCTTGCTTCCAGTGAAACATTTGCTTCCACTTCTGCTCCTTACGCTCGCCTCTCCTTTTCCACCAGCACTACTGCTGCCTCTACCAGTAACCCCAATTCTGCCTCACTGTCATCAGTTTTTGCAGGTCTCCCCTTGCCCTTGACGCCATCATCCCAAGGTGTAGCCAACCCAGCTCCTTCTGTGATTACTGCTGGTTCTGCTCCCAGTGTTGCTGGTTCACTTGGGATAAATAATCCTCTTTTATCTGCTTTAAAAGGCTTTCTGACATCGAATGACACCAATTTAATCAACTCCTCTGTTTTGTCATCTGCTGTCACAAGTGGGCTGGCTTCGTTATCTTCTCTTACTAATCAAAGTTCTGATTCTCCCGCCCCAGCCCCTAACAAGTGCTATGCCCCGTCAGCCCTTCCTGCCCCACAGAGATCTTCTACTCCTGGGCTGGCCATGTTCCCAGGCCTGCCGTCTCCCGTGGCTGCCTCAACCACCACCCCCCCTACGCTGCCTGTGCAGTCTCCCTTGGCTGCTGTTACGTCCTCTTCCACGTCAGTGCCAGTGAGCTGTGGCTCTTCAGCTGCCCTCTTGCACGGCCCCCACCCCGGCACTTCAGACCTGCACATTTCATCCACCCCTGCTGTGACAACTATTCCTGTTATGATCAAAACTGAGCCCACCAGTCCTACTCCCTCTGCCTTCAAAGGCCCGTCTCATTCCGTGAACCCTCCTTGTGGCACTTTAGGCTTGTCAGGGACGTTGGGCCGTGCGTACACTTCTACATCAGTGCCCATCAGTTTATCTACTTGCCTTAATCCTGCATTATCAGGTCTCTCCAGTTTGAGTGCTCCCTTAAATGGCTCAAATCCCCTTTCCTCCATTTCCCTTCCACCACATGCTTCCTCCACTCCTATTGCTCCAGTATTCACTGCGCTTCCTCCTTTCACTTCTTTGACTAATAGTTTTCCTTTACCTGGCAGCCCCTCTCTTAACCCATCAGTGTCTCTTCCAGGGTCATTGGTAACCACCCCCTCCAGCTCTGCCACCCCCACAGCCATGCCTCCTCCCAGCTCTACAGCAGCTGCTCTCTCAGGGCTCCCCGCCTCAGCACCGGTCTCAGCAGCACCCTTCCCCCTCAACTTGTCTACCGCCGTCCCCTCGCTGTTTTCAGTCGCCCAAGGACCTCTGCCCGCCTCCAACCCTTCCTACCCCGGCTTTTCTGTCTCCAATGCTCCTAGCGTTACCCCTGCTCTCTCTTCATTCCCGGGACTGCAGCCGCCCTCCACCGTCACAGCTGTCCCACCACTGCCTGTCGCGGCCACAGCTCCCTCACCAGCGCCCGTCCTCCCGGGATTCGCTTCAGCATTTAGTTCTAATTTCAACTCTGCTCTTGTTGCACAAGCTGGGTATGTGAATGGTTTGCAAATAGGATAAAATTATTTTTCACCTAAGTTATTAGTTCATGGTCTTACGTTATTCAGATGAGAGTAAAAATTGAATTATTTGATGGTCCTAAATGATGTTTTTCTGGACCAAAATTTCAGTGCTAAAAAACATTTCATGGCTCTTCAGCGATAATAAGATAAATATATAAATATCAATGCTTATTAACAATTTTAGGATGTAGTATTTGGTAATTTAACTTCATTATAGAACAGGTTATTAGGTAAACCATAGATTTACTAAATTCAGAGTACTAGAAATTGAGTGGCTGATGTTATAGTTCTTTCCAAAAGAGGATTTATATTTGGAAATTCGCTTTATAGCAGAAAGTATTACATAAAATAGATTTGTCGAATTTGGAATTACTTTAGTTGAAATTGAATGGCTGATTTCCTGATTCCTTCTATCAGAGGAATAGATTTTTAAGTTTCTGTTTTGTTTTTAACATCTTAAGATACTACTTGACAAATACATAGGTGAACTGTCTTATCTGCAGTGTGACCTGTTTTTCTGTCAATTGTAGTTTATCATCTGGACTCCAAGCTGCAGGCAGCTCTGTTTTTCCAGGCCTCCTGTCCCTCCCAGGTATCCCTGGGTTTTCCCAGAATCCTTCACAGTCATCCTTGCAAGAATTACAGCATAATGCAGCTGCACAGTCAGCACTGTTACAGCAGGTGAGCAGGCAGTGTCTAGTGTAAGTAAAACAGTTGTTCTGTTAGTGATACTGACATTCCAACATTGGCAAAAAGTAGCTTAGTTCTTCCCAAGATTGGCAGATTGTGCTTGTTTTCTTTTAGAGGAGTGGCACAGGTTATGCTGAAGTCAACTATGTGACTTATTTTTCATACTTGGAGATTTTTAAAATCTCAATTTGTGGTTTTGCTTAAAATGGGATCTTTTAAGACACTTGTATTTTAACTTGTCCTCTGTTTAAGCTGTAATGAACTATTAAAGCAAATTGTCCCCTGAAAACCTATTGGGTTTTACTTGCAAGAACAGTAAGTATTTTAATGGCATTTCTAACTTCTCCAACTGAAGAAGTTTTCACATGTCTTTTGAAATGTAGGAAACTGAGCAGACTTTATCTTGCCCAACTTTGTTCTTTTCTTTTTTATCTGTAGCATACCATAGGCGAAAGCAAGTTGAGTTGACCGAACTAAACAGTCTGTGCTTTTTTCACTCAGGTCCATTCAGCTTCGGCTCTAGAAAGCTATCCAGCTCAGCCTGATGGCTTTCCAAGTTATCCCTCCACACCAGGAACGCCGTTTTCTTTGCAACCAAGCCTGTCCCAAAGTGGGTGGCAGTGAATATTTTTGAATTTTTATTCTTGGGAACATGAGATTTGCATAAGAACTGCAGTAAGCAATCTGACACATGTGAAGTCAGCCAAAGTCAGAAGATGAAAATGAGGATAATCCTAGGGAAATTACGGCAAGAGTGTGAAAATCCTAATTGCATTTTTAAAAATGGTTTTTGGTATAAATACTGTCCACTCCTTTATGTAAATATGCTGATAATAAATTGTAAGGGGAATAGTATTTAAAAAATTATTTGGGGACTTTCACCTCCCATCCTACAAAATTTTGAATCAAGTATGTGGTCTACATAGAAAGAATATTAAAAGAGAAAACCGAACTCGTTATAGCCGAACACAGCCTTAAATCTGCTTGTATAGCGTCCATGGACAGAAGTAATAGTCGTGCCTCAAATGTATGGGTTGCATGTGGCCCTGGGGAGTCAGCTGAGCTGCCCTTGGTATGCATGAGTGGTTCCTGTTAGTATCAGTCGGAACTCAGTATTCCACATATATCCACAGAAAGGAACTGGAGACCCACTATTATTTTTAATTTCTAATATTTATGGTCATACATACTGCTGAATTTAACTCAATATGTTTCAGGTAAGTGGAAATGGTGCTTAATTATGTAGTCTCTAGAATGACTTTCAGGTGTTTTCAACTAAAACTATATATACAGAACTACTTTCTTACAGAAATACAAAGAAGGCTTATTATAGTACTTGCCTTCAAAACAGCTTTTCCTAATCTCAGCAGTATCCAGATGAATGAGGGACACTTGGGCCACCTCTATTACTCATTGTACTCTGGAAGCTCTTGGTGAATGTTTACAATCATGGGATGTAGTATTTTTATTTGTATTTAAATCAGATGCTTATCTGAAATAATTATGTGACAGCAAATAGAGAAGACTTGCTTTGTTAGTAAATAAGCAGTGTGTACTCTGTTTAAGGACCTATGGTAACATAACATGATTGAATGTCATTAACTTAAGAGTAATAACTGCCACACTGGGGTGGGGGGATAGGAAGAGAGAATTCCAATCCTGTGATTAAAAGTGTAAACTATAGAGTCTACTGTAGTACATTTCAGCATCTAGAAGTTTTACTTTTATAAAGATGATGTCTGGAAGATGTTGCAAATGTATTTTCCTTCAACATGGGGAACAGACTTTTTAATTATATTAACTATTCCTGTATGGTTAGTTTTTAACAATTTTTTAAAATAAACTTTATGGATATGACAAATACTTTATAAGTGTTTTATTAAATGCTCGATTGTCTTTCTGATTTTTTTGTATGTGTAACAGCTAATTTATTGAATGTTTTTTGTGTAAATGTAGTTGAAGCCCTATTTTACTGTGGATTGCCCAGTCCTTTAATTAATATCTTCTGCAAAAGTGGTATTGAAATCACTTGAACCAACTGATGCATATCTTAAATTTTTTAAAACTTTTATTAGTACATAGTGATTATATTTTATCATGGAGAGTTGTGACATTAATTCTTTTCTCCCCTTACCTCTTTACTCCTTCCCTGCTCCATTCTGTCATTTGTTCCCTTTCTCAATTCCGAAAGCTCTAGCCCTAATTTTTTTTAAATTTTTCATCCCCTTTCCCTCTCTTCCTTCCTCTTATCTGTTGTTCCTCTGAAAAAGATCTCCCAGTTTCCTGTTACCTATACCCAAAGTGAAAGGGGAAGTTTTATTTATCTCATGGTTTGTAGAGGATTCAGTGCATTAATCAAGTGGCTCCATGTTGTTGCCATTTTCTGATACCCTCTTCAATCTCCTTTTTCAAAGTATTGTAATTTTCATTTTAGAGATCTTTTACTTTCTTGGTTAATTTTTCTGAATGCCATTGTTAATAGTGTTATTTTTGTGACTTCTTTCTCAGAGTGTTAGTATACAGAACATTGTTGATAGTGTGTTGATTTTGTATCCTGCTACAGTGCTGAATTCGGCTATTTTGGAAGTGTATTGGTGAAGTTTGGGGGGTCTTGTATGTAGAGGATCACGTCATCTGTAAATAACGATAGTTTACTTTCCTGTATGTATCAGTTGTTTGATTGCCCTGGTTAACGTTACAATGACTGTTGAACAGGAGTGGTGATAGTGGACACACGTGTTCCTGATTTTAGAGGGACGCTTTCATTCTTTTCCCCACTTAATACAATGTCAGCAGTAGGTCTGTCATAAATGGCTTTTATCAGATTGAGGTAAGGTCCTCTACCTGGTTTCTTCCTGAATGGATGTTAGATTTTGTTGGAGGCTTTATCTGAATCTATTGAGATGATCATGTGATTTTTGTCCTGTTTAGCTAATGGATTGCACTTAGTGATCTGTATATGTTGAACTTTTCCTGCGTCCCTGGGTTAGTCTGCTTGGTCATAATGTGTTATCTTTTTGATGATTTGTTTCATTGCTTGCCAGTATTTTGTTGAGATTTTTAAATCTATGTTCATTAAAGAGATTGGCCTATGGTTCTCTATTTTGATTGGCTCGCTCTTTGGTTTTAGAATCCGGATAAAGCTATCTCCCAGGAATGTCTTAGGGAGTATTCTTTCCCTTTAGGTTTCATTAAAGAATTTAAAGAGTATTGTCATTAGATCTTCCCTGAAGTGAATCCAGTAGGACCTGGACTTGTTTGTTGGTAGATTTTTGATTACTAGCTTATTTATTATTTCATTGCCCGTTACTGTATTACTAAGGGTTTTTAAATCTTGGTTTGGTTTTGTTAATTCATTTGTATTTAGAATCCATGTATTTCTTCTGAGTTCTCCAATTTATTGGTATGCAGGTTTGTGAGACACTTGCTAGTGATATTCTGAATTTTGGGAGAGTCTCTTGTGATTTCACCTTTTTTATTTCTAAGTACATTGATTTATTTTTTCTTTTTTTAATAAGACTAAGAATTTGTTTATTATTTCAAAAAAACCTGTTCTATTCACTGATTGTTTCTTTTCTCTTTTGTCTATATTTCATTGATTTCTGCTATGGCTTTTATAATTTCCTTCATTCTACTAGCTTTGGATTTGGACTGTTCTTTTTTTTTTTTTCCTAGACCTCGAGATACATCATTAGGTTGTTTATTTGAGCTTGTTCTGTTCTTCTGATGTGGGCATTCATAGCTGTAAACTTTCCTCTTAGGGCCGCTTTCATTGTATCCCTTAAGTTCTGGTATGTTGTACTAGCATTATTGTTTAATTCTAGGAACTCTCATATTTCTTCCTTAATTTCTTTTGTGACACATTGATTACTCAAGAGTGTGTTGTTTAGTTTCCATGTACATGGAGAATTTCTGTGGTTTCCTTTGCCATTGAGTTCTAGGCTTATTGCACAGTGATCTGATAATATACATGGGATAATTTCAACTCATTTGCTGTCTATAAGTATTTTTTAAATTTTTTAAATTTTATTTTAAAAGAGAGTAAAATTAAACACAACAAAACAGAACAGAACGGGACATAAGAAAGCATAAATTTCAAAGCTAGACAGCCAGAGATCTTCACTATCTGTCATATTGTCTCTTGTTTTCTTCCAAATGGTTGTCCTTATCTTTGCATGTGGAGAGCTCATACTAAACAACATAGTCAATCTTTTCACAAGATGTGTAGTTCACTGGCTCCCACTTGCTAAGGTTCAAGGGGCGGGGGCACGGGACAGGGAACAGGATGACATGAGATGCCTGTTTCTCAGCCCACAGGCCGGCAGGATCACAGCCGACCCCCCAGAAAGGGGAGGAGCTCCTTGTTCTCCCAGCACCCTGAGGCAACTGCATGGTGCAGGTCCCAAGGCCCCAGGTTCTCTCCCCTGCAGGCCCCCTAAAGTCCACCATACTCACCTGCTATTTCTTTCTGATGAATTGACCATTCCATTTCCAAAGTTCTGAAAAGGCCAACAGACCACAGAAAGAATTCTCTTTAGGCTCCTGTTTGAAACCAGGAGCTATAGCAATCTGCTGGTGTTACGTCAGGGCCACTCTATAAGTATTTTTAACCCAGAGTATGCCCTCAGTTAATATATCACTTGTGAGAAGTTATTTAAGTCTGTGTTCTTAAAAGTTTTGAAGATTGTGTTATACTAGTAATATTATACTGTGACCATTCATTCAGAAAGTAGATTGAATGAGTAATCTTTATACAGTGTGATGCTACTGCTACAAGCTACATTTTTGCTATCCTAAGAGCCCTTGAGCAGAAAGAAGTAGATCTTTTTCATTTCATCTTTTAGATTAATTTCTCCAATCTTGCACATATTGGATTTTCAAAGGTTTATATAAAAGTAAAGAAAACATGTTTTGAATGATTGCTCTAATGACTAGGTAATAGTTTTATGACTCTCCAGCACTGTGTGATTATCAGTAGTAGTAACCTTGCTAAAGAAGCCAAAATGTAACAATTGAGTAAGAAATAGATTTAAAACAATAATAGGCTACTTACACTGCAAATTACTGCAAAAATACTAGTGGGGAGCCAGTTAGCAGAAGGCGGTAAATCTTACTACCCGAGGAGATCCACAAAAGTTCTCAGTGACATTAAAATCCCAAACGATGACTAAAAGCAGTTATACAGAGGCACAGAACAGAATGGTAATATAGTCATAGCTGGATGGAGCATAGTGTTTAATTTGAAGCTAAGAAACAGGAGAGATGGCTTCACAGACAACCTTAGGGAGCTGGGAATTTATTCTGTAGTCAAAAGTTTGGAAATTTCTCTGAAAGCACTTTAGAAACGTCACTTGGGTTGCAGCGTGGAGGCCATATTAGAGGCAGTAGACTGAATGGTTATTGTGGAAATCCAGCAATGAAGACTGACTGTAAAACTGCCATGATGGAAAGTGAATAAAAATGTCCCTCCTCCTTATATGGTGGCCTGTAGTCCATACAGAGTTTGCAGAAAATGCTAGTTGATACAATTAATTAAATTTAATGTTAAGCCTCACTACTTGATGGCCAGGTAAGTTTAGCCTATCAAAGTATAATTGGTATCATAATTTTAGAGAAGAATTGAGATCCAGTTTAATGAGATGGTTTTTAAAGGTGGCAAAAATATTGGTAAACTATCTAATTTGGTCATTTAAAAGATTAAGAAGTGGAACATTAGCAAGTCTGGAGGAGGGAACAAAATTAGTACCCTTAAGGTCCTTGTATTCAGATTGGACATTATGGTACCAAATATCTTTTTTTTTTAACTTAAATATGTCTAATTAAAGTTCTTGGTAAGAACTAAAAAAAGCCAAAAGAGAAGAAATGTAAGAAAAGTGAAAGGAATAAACTCAATGATGTTAATTGTACTTCCTGTATATTAGTAATCACAACTCTTGTAAGTAGAAAGAAAGGTTCAGAAAGTTTTCCTGCTGCACTCTTGAATATTGAGGAATGGATCATTTCAGGGGCATACCAAACCCAACGGAATACAGAACACTCTTTAACTCATTGGTAAAGACTAACTTAGCCAGTATGCCAAATGTAAACGAATAGTATGAGAAGCAGTAGAAGTCAACCTTACTTAGAATACTAAAAATTATAAATTATTAGCAACACAAACCATATGATGTACTGTAATCCAGTTGGATTTAGGAGGGCAAGATTAGAACATCAGAAAATCTAAAAATACTATTTACATTAACAAATGAAAAACCGTTTTCTCACAATAAGTATAAAAAGCACTTAACAAAATCCAACCACTACAATAGTCCCCTCCCCTAGATCCAGGAAAGGAAGAGAAACTCAGATAAAGGACGCCTTTAACATGGCATTATGCTTAGTTATGAAGTGTATAAAATTAAATCAATTAAGGAAAGTACAGTTCAGCATTGTTCTTGACATCCTAGTACAAAAGTGAAAATGCACAGGAATAGAAAAGACATCATCTTGGTAATACTTGCAATTAGAACTAATAAAGTTTAGTGAGATTTACAGATGAATTCTGTCCAGTGATCATTTGCATTTTCAAACAGCAACAGCAGAAAACTATTTAAAAAAATAAACAGGCAGTGATAACTTACTACTAGGGGAAAGATCCAACCAAAACTGTGTAACTTAATGAGACTCATAGAAGAAAACCCACTTTAACGGTAGGCACAGTGGTGCTGGTTACCAGTACTGGCTGTATGTAGAATAGGAGCTAATCCTGGAACTCAACATGATTCCAATCAAAATTTCCAGAGTTTTCAAGAAGCTTATTTGAAAATGTATGTGGATGGCTAAAGGATGAGGGAAAAGAAAATACTTCTAAAGATAGTAAGATAGAAGGACTCATTTACCAATATCAAAACATTGTATTTCAACGCTGGAGATTTAGCTCAGTGGCTTAAGCGCCTGCCTGGCAAGCTTGAGGTCATGAGTTCGATCCCCAGTACCCAAAAAAGAACAGGACAAAAACTTGCTATTTCAGCCAGGTGTGGTAGTGCATATCTGCAATCCCAGCACTCAGGAGGCAGAGGCAGGAGGATTGCTGAAGGTTTCAGCACATCTCTAACTGCATAGTAAGACCCTGTTACAGGAAGAAAAAAATCCTTGATGTTTCAATCATTAACACCTTTGGAAGAAGATTTTTACACAGTGTACACTAAGACATATATTGAAACTTTGTATTCGATATCATTAAAAAGGGAGGATGTCAGACAAAACTAGGAAAATAGTTTGTCACACAAATTATCAAATATACCTAGATAGAATGCATAAATGTCTGTGCATGTATATATAAGTATAAAACTACTGTAAGAAAAAATAACCCTTAAAAGTGAGATGTATGTACTAGTACAATTTGCAGAGAAGAAAACATGAATTGTAAATCGCCATGTGACAGTTTTTTAAAATTCAGTGAAATCTAAATTCTGATTGTAACAATACTATTTTACACCCATTTCATGATCAAATATTAAAAGCTCTAAGAAGTATCATCACTGATACATAACAAAGGGAATATTTAAGCTGCTAGTAAAATTAGATTATTGCCAACAACCACTTTGGAAAACAATTTTGCAACAGTCTTGTAAAGTTAAACATAAAATATATCAATTCTATTTTGAATGTTTGCACTTTGATTTTATGACCTAGAGAGTAAGGTCATAATTTGATAAGGGAGGAAATTAAATCACTCAGAAAAAGGCAAAAGATAAATTGCATATATGTGCACCAGGAGATGTACAAAAATATTCATAGTGGCATTGCTTGCAATAGCAAAAACCTAAAAATAGTATTCCAATTAAGTGAACTTTGGCCTAATTACACTATTGTATATTCAGTAGCAGTAAAGAATGTAAATGAACTTTGGAAATAATATAGAGTCCAAAGCAAATAAAGCTAAGTTATGCATACATGTACATGATAAAAAGCCCTCAAGAAGCCAGGTATTGAAAGGTCATTCGTAAGTATAAGAAAGGCCATATATGACAAACCTGTAGTGATGATCATTTTGTGCCACGGTGGTGCACATCTGTAATCCCAGCACTCAGGAAGCTGAGGCAGGAGGATTGGCAGGACTTTTGAGACCAGCCTGTGCTACATAGTGAGTTTGAGGCCAGCCTGAATTACACAGTGAGACCCTCTCTTAACTCTTCCCCCAAAGATTTTGAATGTAGAAAAAATTTAAAGAACTTCCTTTCAAATTAGGATTGAAGCAAGGATGTCCATTCACACCACTCCTATTTAATAGTGTTCTTCAAATGTTAGCTAAGGAAATGAGGCAAGAAGAAAAAACAAAAGGGATACAAATATGAAAAGTCAAATTATTGTTTGCCAATGACACCGGTATGATCCTATACTTAGAAAACCTCAAAGACTCCCCCAAAAGACTTCCAGAGCTCTAACCAAGAAGGTAAAAGAACTCTATAATGAAAATTTCAGAACATTAAAGAAAGTGATAAAAACACCAGAAGATGGAAAGACCATTCATAGATTGGTAAAATTACTAATGTTTACAAATGATATTCACAAAACTAGAAAAATCAATCCTAAAATTCATAGGGACACACACACACACACACACTAGCCAAAGTAATCCTAAAAAGAAAAAAAAACTAGATGTGTTACAATCTGATTTCAAATTATACAACAAAACTATAGCAATGAAACAGCATGGTAGTGGAATAGAATAAAGGACACAAAAACCCATACAACTACCACCATGTGATTCTGGACAAAGGTGGCAAAAATACACATTGCAAAAGCTTTTTAGTCAGTGGTGCTGGGAAAACTGAATATCCATTTGTAAAACATTGAAACTAGATCGCTACCTCATCCTGTGCAATAATCAATTTGAAATGAGTCACTAACCTAAGTATAAGGCCTGAAGCTTTGAAACCACTAAAAGAAAATAGGGGGGTCATTTGAAGCCATGGGCTAAGAATAGCACATGAAATACTAGGAAGAATCAAGAAATAGGAAAACATCAAATTTAAAAGTTTCTGTACAGCAAGGGAAACAACTAACAGAATGAACAAACAAACAATGGAATGAGGAAAAAAATCTCTGCCAACTACTCTTCTGTCAGATGATTAATATCTAAAATATATAAAGAACCCAAAAAACTTAGCACTGAAAAAGTTTAAACAACCCAATCAATAAATAGGCAAATGACTCAAACATAGTCTTCTCAAAATAAAAAGTAAAAATAACCAATAGGTATATGAAAAAATATTCAGTAACTTTAGCTGTTAGGAAAATGTAAATCCAAACCCACACTGCGGAATGTACCTCACCCCAGGCAGTATGGCTATCCTTGAGAACATAACTAAATACTGGCAAGGACTTGGGAGAAAAAAATCTTTTTGCATGGGCTGGTAGGAATGCAAATTAGTACAGTCTCTGGAAATCAACATAGAAGATTCTCAAAATATTTAAAGTAGAGCTACCATTTAATTCAGTGATACCACTCCTTGGTATACTCCTTGGTACTTGAAGGAATTAAATAAGACTGACAATACATGCATACCTCTGCTTACTGTAGCACAATTCATAACAGCCAACACATGGAACCCATCTAGATGCTCATCAACAGATGAATGGATAATTGAAATTGTGATTATGCATACACACTGCAGAATATTATACAGCCATGAGGAAAAATGAAATTCCATCATTTGCAAGAAAATGGATGAATCTGGAGACCATCATTCTAGGTAAAATAAGCCAGACTTAGACAAATATTGCCTATTCTCCCTAATACATGGGATCTAAAAAATGGATTACAAGAAAGTAGAAGAAAGACTTTAGACAAGAGGGAGTGATTAAGAGGGACATAAGGGAGGATGGATAGGAAGAAAATATAGATGCATTGAATCTCCCATGTGAAAAGGGGAGGAGGGCAGAGATGAAACTGATCAAAGCTCTGTGCATGGATCACCCTGCCCAAATGAAACCCAATAATCTGAAAAACCAGTTTAAAAAAAAGTGAAACACACAGGAGGAAGAGAGAAAGAAAGAAGGGAAGGAGGGACGTGTCTTGAGTAGCAAATGTCCTGGAATATAGGTATGCATTTTAGGGAGAAATGATGTTGGATTATACCAGGCTGAAGAATGTACCTGACAGGGCTGGAGATTTAGCTCAGCGGCATAAGCGCCTGCCTTGCAAGTGCACAGTCCTTAGTTCGATGCCCCATACCAAAAAAACAAAAAGAAGAAAAAAAGAATGTACCTAAACAATGCAGGAAAGAAGAACAGTTCAGGATAGAAAGGATTGTTTCAAGCAAGGAACCTGCTCTAAGCTTATCGTTCAGGGAAACACACACTGAGGGAGGGATGACCTGTCTGTCAAAAGGGAGACTATCATGGGAACATCTGAAAACTGCTGACCTGTTCAGGCCTTCAGTGCAGCAATTGACAGAATGAAAATGTACAACAGGAAAATCGCATGGGGTGTGTCTTCCAGCATTCTCCCCAGCCTCACCCACTCCTGGTGAAACCAGGAGACTACATTAAGGTTTCATCATGTCAAGCCTCATCGCTTATACTGAATAGACAAAGAAGGAGGAAAGTTGAAAACAGGCTCTTGTTTTATTTCCCCGCCTCTCTGTGTGGACGCTGATTGTAGGTGCTCATTATCTGTTGAAACCACTCTTGCTTTCTAGCCCAAGACATGTGGAACATTTTGCAGGAATAAGAAAAACACTTGCTTAGTCATCTCCCAAGTGGATGAATGTACCAGTTCCCTGAGGCTCTGTCCAGCTGCCTCCAGGGGACAATTACTGTCTTTGTTGTTTTGAGCCTTGCACCTCAGTGACAGGCAGTGCTAGCATAAATGTAATTTGGCCAATATTGAGTGGAGCTATGTTTAACAATAAGCTAAACTCCAGTCTTGCCACATGTGTGGGGCGGGGTGGGAGTGGGAGCATGGGTTTCAAAGGGAAATGGTCTTTGTATTCCAGGAGTGAATATGCCCTAGGTGTTAGAAATAATGGAAACAGGGAATTTCCTTTCACTCAAAAAGGGTGATGACATAATGATAAAGTAGCATCAGGAAGAAACAGGATGAAATCAATGTAATGACAGTGCAGACAGTAGCGGGCCTCCAATTTTCAGATTTGTAGCCAACTGGTGTAGAATTAGACAAGGATTCAAAGAGATATGGAAGGGAAAGGGGAAAAAAATGATGAGAAAAGAAGAAAAAATTGAAGCCAAGTTTTTGTAAATGAGGGGAAGAGAGATTGAAGGAAGATTAGGGGAATGGGAAAAAAAATACATCACGTACAAGTACAAATTCCTTATGATGAATGTGATCATTACGTATACCTAAAATGTACCAATAAACCCAATTTTAGAAAAAGCAAGTATTGATGTACCAAATCAATCAACAGTCAGTTTTACACTCACTAGAAACCAGGGGAAAAAGGAGGCATTGTGAAAACTCCCAGGATTTCCATTTTAGAGAGCTGAGATACATGTATACAGTTCAGCTCCCACTCATGGTAAGGATAGTTACTACTTTTCTATCAGTCATTATTCTGGGTGTGTTCCATGTAATGTATCATGATTTTTCACAGGCAACTCTGGTCAGTACTAGTACTCTTCCTCCATTGTTTAGGTGAGAAAAATGAAATACAACAAGTTAAATAATTTATCCAGGGTTACACGGGTGGGTCACTGGAAAGCTAAGGTTTCTTTCTATCCAGACAGTATGAGCCTAAAGCCTCCTGTGGGCTCGGATACCATTACCAGCGGAGGCTACAGGATGGTAATACTGAGTTAATTCTGTGCACCTTGGTGACTTAGTGAGACCCTGTCCCCAAAACAAACACCAATAAAAGGGGGGACAATGCCAGAGGTGGCCAAGCTCAGCGCAAAGGTCTTGCTGTTCAGTGTTTAGGCCCCCACCACGGGAAATGCAGAGGAAAGTGCAGAAGGCAAAAGCATATTATTTAGTTCTTGTGTGCATCTACTGGTTCACATCTCCCTCCCCCAATGTCCTCAAATTCCACATTAATATTTATAATTACACACTACAGTGACAGTCATGGTTATCACGGCAGTTTAAGTTTGTGTAGAAGGCAACTGACATTATGAAATGGTTGGCAAAAGTAACCTAAAATCTGGAGAATATTGAAGAGGATGTTGATAGGAGAAAATAACAGGATAGCTGGTAAAAAGAAAACTAGAAGGGCAGGGTGTGGTGGCACATGCCTGTCATCCCAGCAGTTGTGAGGCAGAGACAGGAAGATTGCTGTGCGTTTGAGGTCAGCCTGGGTGACATAGTGAAACCCTGTCTCAAAAAAAAAAGACAACCAGAAAAGACAAGATGACCAGGGAAAAGTAAGACTTTGTTTTGTGTTGTTTTACTTCAACATATAAGAAAACAAAGTATCTGGAATATTGACACAAGAGAGATAAAAACCAAGAAATTAGACAACAGATGTCTCAGTATTGGAATTAGTTCACAGCGGTTCTGGATTCCACACAGTGTGATGAAAGAAGGAATCGTGGGCCAACAGATGAGGTTCTGGATTTAAGACAGACTTGCCATTTTTGAGTTATCATTGCCAAATTATTCCAGTATTCATTTGTTGAATATCAGCTAGGTGCCTGCATTATCTAAATGCTGTGGATATAATGGTAAATAGTACCAGACAGAATTTCTCCCCTCACTGACATTTATAGCTTACGGCAGGGCAGACCATCAACATTTAATGTTCTGCAGTCCATATGGTCTCTGTCACAACTATTCAGCTCTGTGAGTATAGTACAAAAGTGGCCAGAGAAACACATGGATACAGTTATGTCCTATAACAGTGTACTTCAAAACAAACAAACAATTTATGGTAGAGCAAATTTGGCTGGCAAGCTTTAGCTTGTGAATTGTTGGTGTAAAGGAGGAAATAGACATAAGTGAAATATTTATGCATATGGTAACATGTACAAAGGCCCTGTGGCAAGACAACCCACGAAGTGTTCGAGGGACTGTAGGGCAAGTGAAAGGAAAGTCATGTAAGCGAAGCTGGTGAAAGGAGGAGGGGCAGGCTTGTAGCGTCTTGTAGAACCCTGAGGACTTTAAGCTACCATACTAACAATTGATCATCATGGATTATTTTAAGCAGGATAACAACATGATTAGATTTGAATTTTAAAAGTTCTCTCACTAGTGCTCACTGAATCAATCAAATTTCCTTTTATAGAACATAGGGATGGATATATTTGTCATACGTAGCAGACACTTCACTGTGGTGAACAAGTTATATGAGTTACATAGAAATGTTTTATCATATATGAAGGGTGGAGAAAATTACACTGTGATATTCTATAGAAGCAATTCCTTGAGAAGGTCTTTTGAATTTTTCTGTGCCCTAAGGCAGTTATGAACTCTTGAAAGAAAGGCTTTTGTTTACACTATCAGACTTCCTTCCCCAGGGCAACTAATCCTCAGGGTGTTCTCTGAGGAGAAGGGATTTCCCTCACTCCAGCAATCCTTCCTAGCATTCCGTCTCGCAAGCACATCTGAATTGCTGTGGGCAGCCAGGCTTGGCTGAAACCCATGAAAATCTACCAAGTATAAAAGCTTCTTGAGAATGAGATGGATTCTGGAGTGTCTTCGCCTGAGAAGCAAGATAAAGAGAATTTAGTGGGTCAGTTCCTTTGTCTTCCTTTTTATAAACGTACTAAGCAAAATTGGAGTTACAGAATAAGCATGAATTATACTTATTGAAATTGGATTCCATGTCATTTAGCATCTAGCAGTTTTGATTTATTATTTATTTGCTACTTGCTCTTTTTTTTCATTTTGAAATAGAATTGTTTATCTTTGCACTTTTTTGTCATATTCCATAGCAAATGTGTGTTGAACAAGTTGATTTTTCTCCATCTTTGAGTGCATCAGATGACACTATAATTAAGAAGAAAGTTGGTTTCAACTTTGTCATGTCTGATAAACGGAGAAAAGCCAAGAAAAATAAAACTTGGCCCAGAAGTACCAACTATTGCACTTAATACTAGTGACTATCATGTATGAGAAAGCATTTTCTTTGAATTCTCTTTTTAAATCTTACCATAATCCTGAAGTATATCCTTTTATAATTTCATTTGAAAGATGTGGAAGAGTCTTACAGAGATGATAAGCTTGTTGAAGGAACAGAAAGTGATGTTGGTATGAGTGTGATCTAGTTTGTGCTATAAACTTCAAGTTGTTAATAAGTCATAGTAGATTTTGAAAATTAAGAACATATTTGATGTTATTCATTTATAAAAGAAAAAAATTGTATATGGAAGGACATTTACCTGAATTGGAAGACAATGCCAGTGGAAAGTCTTTTCAAGGGTACCCTTCAACTTTTTAACTAACAAGTTCCATGAGGTGTTTTAGTTTGTTTTATTAGATTAAGAGAGCAGCTCGGCAAATAACATGTTTGAAGCTACAGCAACAGTGAGTTGTTTGAAAACTCTCATACATTTTCTTGGTTTTGAATTTTTAATAGAAGGAAAAACTTTCCCTGTCACGGAAGAAAACGAACGGAAACTGGGCTTGTATTTTACAACTTGATTTCCAGTGCTTTGAGAACTTTTTGAGAAATGCAATCTTGACCATTCTTTTGGATTTGAGGAATAAATTTGGCCTTGCCCTCCTCCAGTTCAGATACATTAACAAGGCAATGTTATTTGTTCTTTGAGCAACTCAGAGATTTTTCACTCCCAGTGAGAGAACTAGATAAACAGCAGAGTCTGTACCACCCCCAGTGAAGTCTGACGTGGTAGTGTGCAGTTGGCCACTGGAAGCCTCTTCAGTGCATCCCTAACTCCAAGTTATCCATATCACAGGAGTAAATTAGAATCACCTGGCCTGGTGGGGGATCTTTACGCGGTGGAAATGCTATGAATCAGGGTTCTCCTGCCCCACAGAAACAGTTATCAAACATTTGCTAGCACGTCCTTACTTACTAGCTCCTGACATTCTCTCCTTTCTTTTTCCTAAATAATTAAAGTGAAGGTAATTAGAATCCAGATTGCCTAAGCTATAGATGTTCTTGTTAACATTAATATGCAAAAGAATCTTTTTAGGAAACTTGTGGAAATGTAGACTCCTGGTCCCTTCCCCCAGAAATTCTAATATTCTAGGTCTAACTGAGCTTAAGCTTTTCCGTCCCAACCAGCTCCTAAAGAGTTGATGAAGTTATCAGACTGAGACCACACTTTGAGCAGCGCTGTATTTTTCAGCAATTCTGCACTTTCCTGAAAACTGCTCTTTGAAGTAAGCTCTGTGCCTATTTCAGAGAAGAAAAGTGGGGGAAGATGAACTAGAGGTTATGGAAAGACAGTGCTTACCCCTAGGGTTTACTTTAGATTTTATTTGATGCTGAAAGTACTTGATTCTCTACAGAAAGAGCCCAGGAGTTGCTTAAATATGCTCATAGGACTGGAGGTGGATAGAGGGAATTGTCACCCCTTCTCCCCAACCCGGGGAACACGACTCACTTTACACCCTTTACTTCCTTCCTGAGAAGGATTTGTTCTTTCCTGTTCTAGAAACACGAAGAACTATTTTTACTCAGTGTGTTTTTTTTATTTTAAATTTACTTTAAAAATTGTACATGTAACAAAAATTAAGAAAATTTGGAATCATAAACATCAAAAATTAAGAAAACTCAGAACCAGTATATTTTCACCACTCAGAAATAAGCACTGTAGGGCGTGGCATGATGGTGTACATCTATAATCCCAGCATGCAGGAGACTGAGGTGGGAGGGTTGGGGAGAGCTTGAAGCCAGCCCGGGTTACACAGTGAGTTCAAGTCAAGCCTGAACTATATAATGAGACTCTGTCTCAAAAAAAAAAAAAAAAAAAAAGAGACAAAAATAACCACTGTTTGTATTTTGAATAAACTGTTTCCTAATTTTCTACCATGATTTTTCCCATGCTTTCATAAACTTTAAAGAAAAATTATTCATACTATATCGTGTGCATGTATCATGCATGGTTCGCTTTATTATTCCTCCTGCATTGTTACACTTCAGCTTGTTTTTAATTTACCAATGATAATACTATTATGAGAATATTTGGGCATCAATCTTTATGGTGCTGCTAGGTGAAAGCCAGGGCTTCTTACATGCCAGGCAAATGCTATAGCACTGACTTGTCTCACCAGCCCCTAGGCGTGAGTCTTAAGGGCAAAGTATTTGTGCTTGTTGATAGCTTAGCAGTGCCGTCATTTCAGACAGAGGACTGAAAGTCAGTGGAGCATGGGGACAGAGAGAATGATGCAACAACAAAATTTCTCTTTATTTTCTTTTCCTAATGATGTGGGGGTGAAGGTATAGTAAGGCAAAAAGTATGAAGGAGAAAATGCAAGGGCATATGGTTCGTGGGTTAATTGACTCCCCTGAGAGAAAACAGTATGCCATCTGATGGATCATTATTCCCACACAAGAACGTTCAAAGAGACCCAAAAAATCTATTATGTTGCCGAGGTTCGCTCTGAGACTTCAACGTGGGTAAAAGTGTACCCCTCACTTTGTTCTTTTGGCATCCACTCTGGTTCAAGAGGTAGAGATATAAAATTAAGATGCCTGCTTTCCAAGCATTAACAATTTACAGGAAAGACAAAAAGTTAGCTCAAAGTGACAAAGAACCATGAAAATGTATGACAGTTATAGAAGGTTAAAAGAGGAGCCCCCAAGGGTAAGGCTGAGAGTGACAGGAAAACAGCATCCCAGAGACGAAGACGAATGTCTGAGCTGAGCCCAGGGGCAGGATGGATGACAGAGGAGAATGTGGAATGCGGGAGGGGACCAGGGAACACATAGGTCTGTGCGAAAGAAGGGCAAAGTCATAGGTGGCTTTCTGTACTCTTCCACGTGTCTTTATCTGCGCGTGCCTGCACCTATAATGGAGACTATCAAAAGCCCTGTCACTAAAAACTGAACGTCTCACGTGCTGAGATCCCTGTGCCTGGTCTGAGTGGTGGAACTGGGAGTTACTGCTGACTTCAGCCCCTGGAGATGGGCGTCATCTTGGGAAGCTGGCGGGCAAGACTTTGGTGGTGGGGGGGTCACTGTCACGAATTAAGACCCACGGTGACTTGACTTGTGTAGATAACACTTGAGTTCTTAAGCCGAATGCTGGGTATAGGTATCAAAGGTGTTAATTCACCAACTTTTGAATGTTCTACCTCAAAATACACCATGAATTTTTTTTTAAAGAAAGCAACAAATGATAAAAAGGACTCATAGTATAAAATAGGTTGTAAAGTTCATGTAATTGAACACCAGTCATCATTCAGGAGTTGTAATATAACTATGACTGTTGGGAAGACTCTTAGAATAGTGGAATATTACACTTGAAGGGTTGTCATTAATGATGCCATCATCACCCAGATCTGATTTAGTAGTTCTGCAAAGATATCTCTATTTTCTTTTTTACGGTTCTAAATGCTATTTCAAAGAATTTATAATGTCATGTGCCAGACGACTTTAGCAGGAAAAATCTTTAGGGGTCTAAATATTTCACTCTACATTATAGAAAATGCATTTCCTGCACACACAGAAGAGTCATTATCCTGGGGAGAAAGCAGGTCAGTGATTGCCAAGGGCTGAGGGGAAGGGAGAGGAGGGAAAGGTTGCTAATGGCAAGGGAATTAGTCTGGAGTAAGATAGTAGTGATGGCTGTACAACATCATGATTGTACCAAAAACCACTGAAATTATACAACTTCAAACAGTCAGTGTTATTGTATATGAATTATAGTTCAGTAAATAAACAGGGAAGAGTTTATTTGCAGTTGTTGCAATAGTGACTGAATCAACTCAGCTGAGACAAAGGATGGTAGGGATTTTTGTTTTGTTTTTGTCGTTTTGAGACAGAGTTTCACTATGCAGTTCAGGCTGGCCTTGAACTCACTTTGTACCCCAGGCTGGCCTCTAATTCATAGCAGTCCTCCTGCCTCAGCCTCCTGCGTGCTGGGATTACAGGTGTGAATCACTTCGCCTGGCCAGATGTAGTTTTCTTTGCAATCCCACATACCTGATTTATTTACAACGCTGATGGCTTGTTTGCTGTGGCTTGTCCCCCCACAGCCTCGTGTGTTCATGGGAGGACTTTTGGTAAGTGACTGGAGTGCTGGGATTACACATGTGTGCCACCACACCTGGCAGTGGTAGGGATTTAAGGTGAGCGACCAGAAATAGCTTGTAGGATATTGGTGGAGAATCATTTACCATGTGTGCTTCCTAAAGTATTTCTCCCATGTTCACGGAGGAGGTAGCTTTACAACCTGGAGAAAGGTGCCTATCCAAGTGAGGCCTTATTTTGTACAGAAACTGGGAGACATAGGCCGATTTTCTTTGATACTTGTGTTCTAAAAGGATAGCTTCCATGTCCTTGAGAAAGATGATGTTGGGTTATAACTGGAAAAGATTTGTTTTTAAAGATTCAACCATCAAAGGGACCTGTAAAGAATCCACAAGACGGGCGTGGGGTGCACCTGCCAATAACCTCAGCCTTCAGGAGGCCCAGGCGGGAGGATTGCTGTGAGTTCAAGGCCAGCCTGGGCTACATAGTAACTCTCTCTCTCGAAAAAAGGAAAGAAAAAAGAATTCACAGTGACAAATTTTCTAAAGAATATGGTCCAAGAAAAGGGGCCTAGCATCAGAAAGAAGCCTGTCAAAGGCTGAGGGCCCTAAGGCCATCTTGGTCCAAGCTCACCTCAGGAGAACCCTGGGCCATCACAGGATGGTGAGGAGGCCTCATCCTATGGCTCGTGATTCCCATGCCTATTTTCTATAATCCTCAAATGAGCTATTGTTGTTATGCTACAGAACAGTAAACCAAGATGTGAGCAAGTTAAGCAACTTATGAGATGACATGTGACTTCAAGGTGGAGTTGTCTGGGTCAGGATTGCCCAGGCCACCTGACACTGGGTCTGCATATCATGACCCCTGTATGCGTGCAGGCTGGCTTTACGAGGGCTTTTTGCTCTCTTCTTCTGAGAGTGAAGAGCAAGCTGTAAATTTTTCACCCTCAGCACTAGCTTATATACTCTGGTTTTTATGTGCATTATGTGTCCTGTGTGCAGTACAGGGCACAAGTTCTAAGTGCTTGATTTGGAAGGCTGACTATGCATGGGACAGTGACCAGACTGTACATGAAAATAGTGCTCTCACCCACAACCTGCAGCAACTTGCCCAAAAAACCAGTGCCCCTTGTCCAGAGTCAACAACCCAGGAAGCCAGCCCTCATGTCAGGTTTACAGGAGGCAGAGGACTGTCTCTAGTGACAATCCAGGAAGTCAGACACCAACTTTGTAAGAACCAGCTGTGAATGGCCAGGATTTAATTAATGACCTATCGCTTCCCTAGGACCAATCAGAGAAATCCAAATACACCCACTAACTAGTCCCACAGTGCAGTCCGCCGCTGGTCAGCCTGCCTGCAGCTTCTCCACACCAGCAACACCGGACGGAGAGCGCTCCAGCCCTTTGCTTTCCACACTGTCATTTCACCACTTCTGTGCCAGCTTGAACAGGAGTGACGCTGGCCGAGTCCTGGCCACAGCAAGTGCTGAATAAGCAGCATTTGCTTTTCTCATTTGATTGGCCTTATTTATTTCTATAGGTGCAGGGTGCACAAGTTTATATAATCAATACTGACATGTCCAGGACCCCGAAAGTCTCTCTTGTGTCTCTCTCAGTTAATACTTCAACTACCAGTAACCCCACTACCCAGAGATAGCTCCTTCGTGACTTTAGTTACAGTAGTTTTTTGGTATTGAGTAAATCATACACTTTACATCAAACTTTACACATGGAAAGAGAAAGTAGGTATTGTCGGGTCTGGCTTGTTTCACCTGATGTCATATCATGAGATTCATCCATATTTTGCAGATGGCAGTAGTCTTAGTTTTTGTTTTTATTTTTGGTACCAGGGATCGAACTCATGACCTTGTGCTTGCTAGGCAGGTGCTTACACCACTGAGCTAAATCCCCAGCCCCAGGTGTCAGTAGCTTTATCCTGCTGCTTGCTGAGGGATATTCCTTGTTGTGAATATACCACAACTTTTATTATTCATTTGACTGTTGACAGGTTTGGTTGACTCTTCATGTCTTGCCTTTTATGAGGAAGACGGCAATGAACATTCTCAAACATAGTTTGCAGTGTCCACTCATTTCCCTCAGGTATTATTTACCACTTCAGTTCCACTGATCCAAATAGTAGCTGTGTATTCAGCTTTAGTAAATATTTCTCAGCAGGCTTTCAGGGGGTCCTACCAACTTGCATAACCTAAGTGCTGTAGTTCCTCTATGATGTTGTTAAAACATGGCACAACTAGTCTTCCATGCTTGCTTTCTGGAAACTGTATTAGTAACTCAGTTGTGGTTTTCATTTTCATTTCTCTGATGTGTAATGTGAATCATTTTATTCTGATGTTTTAAAATGTTATAATACCTAAATTTTTTCTGTTTAAAAAAGATACTTTTTTCTGTTAAAAAAATGGCTATGATAATAAGGTCTGTGATCAAATACTGTACATAGTATTGTCTAACATTTAAATATCATTGATTGAGTAAAAGCTGGAAAATAAGCAACTAAATCACTTAGCCTGTTTTATTTACTATAGTTGTGCAGCGAACTCGTACCAATCTTCATCTTGGTCTGGGAAGTTTGTATTTGTAATCCCAAGAGCAAGTTATTGGATTTCTAGTGCATTAATTCCAATCCAGCACTTCCAGTGTGACCCACGGCAAGAATAAAGACACTAAGGCATATTTATAGTTATGGAGAGCCAAGGAGGTTCTACGTCCAGCCAGGATGAAGGTTCACAGGAACAAAGGCCTCAACTCGGGGCCAAACCCAGATTTTATTAATTTGTAAAGAAAAGAGTGGCTTGAGGCTGAGTGACTATGAGAGTAGCAAATACATGAGTGCTATGAGCTGGGCTAGGTAGGAGGCCTAATTCGCCCTCCCATATGCAGAGAGTTGGATATGCAGAAAGAGTAATCTGCACCTTGCTTCAAACACTATACATCAGCACCTTGAACAGACTGATTTACATTGCTGAAAGCCCACTGAAGGAACAAGGAAAAGGCGTAGCCAACGCTGTACATATCAACACATGGAAATAGGACCAGGTTTAGCCAAAATAGTAATGCTATGCTTCCAAGGAGAGTCATTCAGTTGGTTCAGTTGGAGAGTCATCCACATAATTCATTTCTAGTTCTAATGTTACTCAAGTGAGATTTGGAATATTCTCCCCTACGTTCTGTCCTTGTGCAAGAACCAGATCCTGCCTGGGGTGTTACTCTAGGACCTAACAGGTATTTAAGCCTCTGGGGCACAATGGGTTGTATCTACGTGCCAGCAGCAATACTCAGGGGCATCCCTTGCCAAGTGAAGCTTGGTTATGCCCTACTGCCTAGCGTAATAAAGGTGGGCATGAGTTACTCTCAGCCTGCACAACGTACAGATGCCACTGGCCTTAGAGAGTAAGATGATGATGAAAACAGCCATCAAGAATTTCTGGCTCCAGATAGAGGCTTGGCCTTGGTTGTGTCAAAGTCTCTGTTGTGGAAGCTTCTGTGTCCTTCTCCTTAGTGGCAGTGGCTCTGGGCTAAGGTGCTTATGTAATAGCTCCAACTTTCCCTCTCAGTTTGAGGGGAAGGTGTTGGGTAAGCACTCTTCCCAAGCACTCTTTTTCATAGCCATGATCAGAAGGCAGTCTCCAGTTGCTTCCTCAGCTATAGACCTCCTAGAAGTAAGCATAACAAACTGCTGACCCAATGATACTTGTTCCTATTGTCTCTTTTCTTGAACTCTTGATGGCAAATCCCACATCTTCTTAGAGCCATGGTGCTAGCACAGTGTGTGGTATATAATTGGTAGCATATTTGTTAAATGAAGAACTGAGAAATTGGGGGCAATTTGTGGAGGGCAGCAAAAGTGAGTTCTCTAGCGTAAGAATATAGACTGGTTTTATGGTTTATGTGACAACTGTCCCCAGAAAATTCTATTTGGGGATTTTACTAAAGCAGATGATGAGATCTGGTCAGGACTTAGGCTTTTCCCCATCACCACCCCCAGCCTCAAGAAAAAGGTTTAGAAGGAGCCTTGTGCAAACTGACAGGAAGGCAGTATGGGAAATTTCTGAAGGTGTTTTGTAACTGAAAAAAAGGAAGAAAGAAAGAAAGAAAGAAAGAAAGAAAGAAAGAAAGAAAGAAACGAAAGAAAGAAAAAGAGAAAGAGAGGGCATTTTTTTTGGTCAGAATTATAATGCTCAAATGCAGGTCTCAGCACGAAATTCTGGTTTTAAGCATGGACACAGGAAAGGAAAGGCTGCATGAAGGGTTTGTACCTTTGCAGCCTGGAAAGTAGCACTTTGTGTTCCAGCCCTGAGGGCTGTTGGAGCTCAGGAAGCTGAGCTGCAGGAGCTGCGGGGAGGCTGACAGTGGCACTCACAGTCCCACTTTAAACAGCAGCTAATGACACCTACACTCTCTGCTGCCGCGGGTGGACTTGGTGATTGTAAGAGGTGTAAATCTCTGAAGGTTTCCGTCTCTTTTCTCTCTCAGCAGGCTTAGCACCACAGAGCTGAGCCTTCTGCTCACGTGTAATGATGCACAGTTTAGGTGTGACTCTGAAGGAGCCCCTGCTGGTTACGGCAGTTTGTCTGTGTCAAAAACTCTTCCTGCAGCTTTTTAAGGCTGAGATTAGTTTGAATATGTATAGGGCATGGCTCAGGGCAAATGTGTACTTGGAATCCTTGAAATTCCAGTTTGTACATGCTGCCTTAAGAACATCCCAGCCCCAGAACACCCTAAGGTGTCTCTCAGCACCAAATATGGCAGGGTCAGCACGGTGGAAGTACCAAGGTGGCAGAACCAGGTTGCCTTCTTGGCGCTTGGGAATGAGTGGCCAAGGCATACTAGAGATAAAAGGAGCATATGGTGTTTGTGGGACTCTTAGTTGGAGATATCTAGAAGTATAGTGTAGCCTAACAGTTCTGGCGTTCATGTGGAGAATGCGACTTAATTGTGAGACATAGGAATACGAATGGGGTAGTAGGGAAAACTTTTATCAAGTCTGTAGGAAAATGCATATTGATCAGTGAGGTAATGCAAGCCAAGTTAACATAGTCTGGTTTGTAAAAGAAGGAGAAGGAAAAACAGAATGAATATATAAAAGAAGATAAAATGTTGCATACAAGAAATTCTAAAATTAGCCTGACATGCATGTTTTGCCAACAAAAATCCTGAGTCTTGAAAAATTGTGTGTTTATGACCCAAATTACAGAACTTGTAGTTAGCTGAAGTAGGACTTAAGCTCAGTTCTTTTGCTGCAAGGCAATATTCATTAAGCCAAATTCTTTTACTATCATAATGTATTATCAATAAAAAGACATCAAATGTGATGAGCCAAGGCTACAGAGTTCCATGAAAGTCAGAAATGTCAAACATCAAGATCTGACAAATCTCTGGATTTCCTATCCTTACGTAAACCAAGAACAACAGTAGCAATGTGTGTTTACTAGCATAAATGTCATCTGTTAGGAGCCAGATAAAAATAATATCTTTTTAGTCCCCATTAAATATTCCGAGGTAGGTAACATCTAGAGCCCTATTCTGGACATGAAGAAATGGAGACCCAGAGAAATTACAAGGTCAAATGGTTGATAACTAAGGGCATTTGCACAGAAACTCATACCTCACAGCTCTTCAGTATGTTTTTCCAAGTGTCACAGTATCCTCTCAGGATAATAGTGCCTATATATCTGCTTTTGTGTGTGGGGGTGTGTGTCATTTTGAATTTCACCTGGAGAATTTCTGGAGCTCTTGAATCTGATTCATTTAGTCTAGGTGGTCTCTAGATTATATGTTGAGAAACATTATTTTATGTCTTTTGAGAATAATATATCATGTCAGCACAATAGAAATATAGTGAAAAGCATTGCTGTTGATTATGCTGACACTTCTTGAAGGGGATGGATAGATTTTAATTTCTGGAAACATGAGATACCATTGTGCATGCACACGTATGTATGTGTGTTTGACTGCATTTATGAGTCTGGATGACTTTAGGTTTCCTTCTCAGTAACATCAGGTTTGGCCAGCTGTCCAGATGGCTTCGTCACATCCTCCCTTTTCGGCGTGGCTTTTCTGGGAGTCACATCACTTACAGGTTTGCTTCTTTTCCACTTTTTAGGCATCAACAAAAACCGGCTTGGCATATGTGGCTGGATTCTGTTTTCCCTTTCTTTCCTGTTGATGATTATTACCTTTCCCATCTCCATATGGATGTGCTTGAAGGTAACACCCTGGGAAAAAAACGGG
>PVJX010003097.1:0-114685 GCA_004027295.1 Dolichotis patagonum
TGAAGAGCAGCCTCACTGAGCAGAACTGAGCAGATGCTTCAGCATTCAGACGCCAGAAGTGGCAGAGATGAAGAATAAACAGGAGTAGTTAGGAACTACAGAGGTTCTCTGGGGAGCGAGGACAGGCATATTCCAGCGACCAGAACCGACGCTGTATATATTTCATCTGCAGCTGCTCCTTCTCCTCCTGAGCTGCATAGCCCAGGAAGCTCACCTGGTTTTCTCCATTGTCAAGATAAACATTTGTGGTCCTCATCTGGGGTAGAAGGCTCCTAGGGGTACAGAAACTCATTCAGTAGGGTGTGTGGCCAGGATGGTTGCTTTTGATTGAAGAAGGGGAAAAAGGAGCCAACAGAAAAAGCAGCAAGAAAATGAATTTTCATTCAGCCTAAATGAGGCTTAATATTAGACTCTTTCCACACAGGACCCAGGTAAAAACTGCATCACTCTGGGAGTATCTCCACTTGTGACAATGAAATGAAGTCAGGCCAAGAGTTGAGTGAAATATAAAGACACCTGTCTGGAGTATTAGCTTCATTATACAATGCATTCAGATTACACTGGAACCTTAAGTCTTTGTTCTGATCCAAACAGGAAAAAAAAACTTACTTTCTGACAAGTTTCTAGTAATTGCTAATCTAGGTTTCCAATTTCGTCCTTCAAGATCCTTTAAGTCTTTTTCAAACCACAGTGGGGCTTTAAAATTCAAAGTCAAGTACAATAATAGGTAGAAAGTAAATGGGAAACTGTCAGATAAGGCATGATAGGATAGAGAAATTGCTTATGCAACAAAGGCCTTTAGAATACTGGAGGGCCCTGGGCATGATAAGAGTCTATCTAAAATGCTTTAAAATAAAGGGTAGACATGCCATGGACTAGAGATCTCTTAGATACCTTTGACCTGCATTTTTTGTACTCTGTAGAACAGATATTTGGCAGGCTAGGGACAAAGGAGAAAAAGACTCTGATTTCTAAATATAGTGTGATCTCAGTGGCCTTTCAATTGTTTCCTAAAGTAATTTTATTCCTTTATATCCAAAAAATGGAATTTCAGCACATTGGATTTTGTGTTCATATAAACGAAGTGTATGTATGTGTGTGCATATCTTTATGTATATAGATACAGTGAGAGAGAAAGAGGGGGAGGGAGGGAGAAAGAGAGAGAGAAACAGAGAGAAAGAGAGAGACAGATATATTTGTAGCTAGTTGAATACAAATTCATTTGGAAAAAAAATTCTCATTCAACAACCACACCTGCTACTGTATTCTAAAAACAGTGAAGAAGGGAATTGGTTTGAGGGTCTTTTTTACATAATGGAAGCTGAATCTCACCGGGAACAGATACCAATTAGACAAGGCTTTTAAAGTGCCAGGGAGCCAGCAGGATAAATCCAAATGCTGAATTACACAGGCTTTGGGAAAGGATCTGCTGGTAATGAGAGCACAAAGAAGAGCTGAGGTGCATAAGAGAAAAGGAGCCGTGTGTTCCCTGTCCTGTGTCTAATCTGACAAAGGCCTCACCCATTACTCTTCTTAGGGGTACATGAGGTTGAATGCCAAGGGTCAGAGGGCACGAAGATGATGATCAAGAAAGAACAGAAGAAAAGAAAGTTTTGTGAACCTGATAAAGAATACAATTGGAGAAGTCACCAGCCCTATGAGGTTGGTGTCAGAAGGGGTCCTTGGTCTGAGACTCCCTGATTCTCAAAAGCCTAGCATAAATCCAGGCATGGTGCTACATGACTGTCATCCAAGCACTCAGGAGTCTGAAGCAGAAGACTGCTGGGAGTTCAAGGCAAGCCTGGGCTATGTGGTGAGTACAAGTTCAGCCTGGACAACGCAGCAAGAAATCAAAAGCTTGGCATGGAGCCTGAAATGAACAAAGGTTATGACCTCCTAGACTTCAGAGTCCAGCAAGCCTCCCAAAGAGTCTAAAACAAAGCAGAATTTTTGTCATTAAAAAAGAAAGAAAATTCATTCATTCAGTTCAAAAAGAGAAGAAAGAACATAGCTATCTGCTCTTCTGCCTTAGGCTTGGAAGAGCACCCTCCTGGCAATGTGCTGTGTCAGGTAATTAATTCTCTCATCTTCAGGAGTTGCCCGGTCAGCTTCCTTTCTGGCACCTGGCACTGTAGAATCTCAGAATCTAGCACTGTGGGTGAGGACCCAGTAATGCTATTCCGTGGCTGCGTGGCCGTGTGCTTATCATTCAATGTCCTTGAGCCACCATGATCTCATCTGTGAAATGGAGATAATAATTATACCAGGCAGGCAGAATTGTTGGGAAGTTCAAAAGAATGAATGTTAAACTAAGTGCTTTGTCCAGTGCCTGGCATTGTCAATAAATTCAGTGAGTACTGATGCTAATGATGATGATGACATGGTATAGGACTCAGCTCTATACCAGATTCCAGAGAAAATAGTATGAAAAGATAGTGTCCAACTCCAAGGAATCCCTGATGTTTTTAAGGAACTTTACAAGCTGCTCAGTCAGCTTGGGGAAAGGGTCAGGATGTTCACGGTCCTCCATTTCTCTGTCCTCATAAATGTCTAAAACACCTCAAGTTCACCGTGGCCCACCACTTAAAACCTTGTCATGGCTTCTGCTGTTCTTGAGATCAAGCTCTGCAGGCCCATTGTGTCTGATGCCCTTTGCCTGCCTTCCTTCCATTGCCTCCTCCCTGCTCCTCAGTGCACCCTGATTCTTCCACTGGGGGCTGCAAGTACCCTTCCTTCCAAGTTCTTTCCTCCTTCTCCTGGCCCCATTCTTATACTGTATCCCACTTTACATCTGCCCCTGTTAGTAAATCCTTATGCATTCTCTACCACCCTGTTACTCGAAGCTACTAGCTTTGAGTACCCTGAAAGCTACTAGCTACCTGTATTTTTTGAGCACCTGAAGTATGGATAGTCCAAGGGGAAATTTAAATCCATCAGATTTCAAGAATAAATTAAAATAAACCCTCAGGAATATTTCATACTGACTATATGCTGAAATGATAGTGCTTTGGGATATGGGGCTAAATAAAACACAGATGATGCTTGTCTATTGATAGTGTGACTTAGGATTTTTAACTTTACAGTGGTGTGAAAGCGATCTTCATTCAGTAGAAACTATACTTTGAATCAGAATCTTTTCCCAGGCTAGCAATATGTGGTCTGATTTTCTCATGTGATGTTGGGTGGCAGCGACAAATGGTACCTCCCACTCAGCCTTGCAATCTCCAGTGGAAACGGCCAAGACTCCACAGCACATCAGTTGTTCAGATGGGCTGTTTGGCAGGTTAGGCATCTTCAACGCATTTCTGACTTACATTATGTTCAATTGACAGTAAATTTAAAGGGCCATCCACTTTGCTACAATTAGTTTCACTGTTCCTTTTAAATACTCTTAAAATTAGACAGGTGGCCCACAGGATCGCACTGCTGAGCTTGGGGTGCTCCGCTCCTCCTTGTGGGAGGGGTTTGTGGCGCACTCACTAGACAGGATTCCATTACAGATTTTTCAGACACACCAAGCTTTAGTTCTGTAGTTGTTTCATCTTTGCAACCATAAATAAGCAGTTCTGCAATTACTATTTAACTTTTTGGTGGAATGATCAAGAGTTCATGGGGTCAGGGTGCTATGTTATTCATCTGTTTTCAGTTTTTTTTCTTTTTTTTGGTACCAGGGATCAAACTCATGACTGTGCTCTTGCCAGGCAGCACTTATGCTGCTGAGCTAAATTCCCAGCCCTGTTTTTAGTTTTAACCCAAGCTCCTAGCATTTAGAAGGTCTTGTTTTGGTTTTCTGTCACTGCTATCATAAATCATCACCAATTTAGTGACTTAATACAAGACTAATCATCTTATATTCCTGGAGATCAGATGTCTGAAATGGATTTTATTGGGCCAAACGATGAAGGTGTAGGCAGGACTGAGTTCTTAGGGGGTTGAAGGATGATCAGTGTCCTTCCACCTTTGAGCTCAAGGGGCTTTCTGCATTCTTTCTTCTGTAGGTCTCCACCTCTATCCTCAGTCAGCAACTTATTTTTTTTTAGCTCTTTCTGACTCTGATTGTCTTGACTCATTTTTACTTATAAAGACACTGCCACTGCATTGCACTCAGTTCAGTTATCCAAGATACACTCATTATTGTCAGGATTCTTAAACACACCTGAAAAGTCTCCTCTGCTATATATGGTAACTGTTATGGTTTGTGTCTGAATGTCCCCCAAAGCCTCATGGGATCATGGGGGCAGGCTTCTAGAGTTTGTGATGGTCCAAGGCAGGGAGTATGGGTTTTAGTGCTATGCCCAAGTGGGAGTGGCCTACATACAGTATAAGGGACAGAAAGAATCTTTTCATGCACTCCTCCTTCTTTTCTCTTGTTGCTTTTACTGTTTTCTGCCACCATGAACTGTTACCCTCTGCCATGTGCCACTCTGCCTTGGAGCCAGCAGATTATGAATTGAAACTTCAACAAACTGTGAGCTAAATAAACCTTTCTTTCCTTCATTTTGGGCATCAGGTATTTTGCCTCAGCA
Organism: Dolichotis patagonum; assembly: GCA_004027295.1. NCBI lineage: Eukaryota > Metazoa > Chordata > Mammalia > Rodentia > Caviidae > Dolichotis > Dolichotis patagonum. Next base: position 4,527 of record PVJX010003097.1, read on the forward strand.
AAGAGAGAAAAGTAACCATGGCAGTAACATATTTCACTTGTTCTGGAGAGAAGGACACAAGCATCTTTGGGGAGCTGTTATTCTGCCTACCATAATTCTCAGTGAGTGGATATCTCTCTAATCCCACTTCCCATTTTCTCAGTAGCTTATCCTCTAGCCCCAAGAAAATACTCTACTTGCTCAGGCTAGTTGCTTTCCTGTAATACTTCCCCTTTCCCCAACTTCTCTTCAATCCCAATGTGAACCACATTTTGGTGCCTAATTCAGGAGTCCTTTCCTTCAATGGTATATCATTATGGGTCCTGAACTTCTAAATTTCCACTACACATTCAACTTTAAACAGTATACTCCTAGTACACCCAGTCAGACAATAGGTCCTGCCCTTCAGGGCATGACCTAAATGCCCTATTCTTCCACAACACTACCATCATTTCCTGGAGCTAGGTAGCAAGCTGGGCACTCAATAGATGCTTAAAAAGTATCAGTCCAACTGCCCCCACAGGTCTGCCAGAAACAGTCTGCCCACTTAGGTGGCCAAGATGACAGCACTAGAATATGTCTTTCTCTCCCATGATGACTGTTAATATAGCAGCATAGTGTTAAACCAAGCAAATGTTGGGAGGGTTAAGTGCAGTCGTTTTAGTGAAATGTGTATTGCTTCATGCCAAGCAGAAATCAAATGTTATGATGTTCCACTATGTAGAAAAGCACATTACATTTGGTATTGTCCCAAAGTCCAAAATCACAAAGGACTTTAACCCTTTAGTGGCTGGGTCCTCAACATGTTGTCCTTGTCTCCACCAAGAGCTCCCTGTCCAAACCTCTATGTTTCCTAAAACACACATACACATATACATGTCTAGACTCTCCCTAGAAGAATGTTAAATAATATTCAAGCTTGAACGAGAGTTTTGTAATTAGCCGTCTTATAATCATGGGGTTGCTCTAGCCTTTCCTGATGAGATGATGATGATGATGATGATGATGATGATGCTCATGATGATGATGCTTGATTGCTTCTGGCATTAAAACAAAATTTTAAAAACTAACATGCAGCATGATTTACTCATTATCAGTCATCTTTGAAAAAACACAGTTACCTGTTTCACACCCTTTGGGAAAAAATCTGTATATTATCCGGAAAAATTTATTCACAAGAACACTGAAATTGGGGCCAAGAGACAGATCCTTTTAGCTTCAACTCAAATACTGATTTATTGTTGATCTAGGGAGTGCCCTTGGGTTCCCAAGGCATCATATGCCAGTTTAACCCTTAAAGTTAGGGAAGCTGAATTAGATGTTGTATCAGTTAGGGCTGTCACAGCATCTGACTACCATGGATAACCCAGAGCTTTGTCTTTCTTAATGAGAAATTTGAAGATGATCAGTTCAAAGCTGCTTCTCTATCCTCAGGATATGACTTTTGTCCTCGTGGCTTTGACACAGCTACTGCCTCTCTAGGTATCTTGTTATTTTCCAGAACAAAAGAGGGGTAAAGGGTATGGGCAAGAGATGTGCTATGCTCTTTGAATCTCTCTCTCTCTCTCTCTCTCTCTCTCTCTCCTCTCCACCTCCCTTTTCCAAATTTGGAAAACATGCTTAGCTGAATCCGCAACAAGTATGTGTCTGGTGATTCTCATGAGACAGATTTGGGTCACATGACCTACACTTACTACAAGACATTGTTAAGTGAACAAATTGTAATCCCAAGAGAAATAATCAGGGTTCAGCATAGGCAATCAGCAAAGGCTGTCTTAGACAGCTTCCAAGTTTCACTCCTTGGACATTCACAAATTGCATTTTGAAGCCTATCATTTCTCAAGGAGGTGGCACACAGCCCTAATGTATACAGTGCCCCACCCTGGTGTGGGTGATTAAGTCCATCTCGGTACCATTCTAGCACCAGCCTTTCACAGAGCACAAGGAAGGCAGCAGTGAAGGAACCATTCATTCTTTGCCTCGGCTTTGTTTTCCTATTCCTGAAAGAGACAGACAAGTAGAAGGCAGCTGTGTCACTAATGTTGGTGCCAGGAAACCTACTTCAGGCTGGTACACTTTCTTCTGCCTCAAAAGTTTGGCCAAGAAGGAGTGTCTTCTGCAATGGACACCTTTTATTTGACCTCTGTCCATGAATTTTCTTCTAGTAATATCCTCCTAGATATCATTATTGACATCATTCTATGTCCGCCTCCCTCAAACTTGGTGGAATTATCAAGAGGTCATGCAAGTAAGGCCTGTGAAATGATGTCCTGAGATCAGGTCTTCAGCACTGTGCCGCGGGAACACAGCATCCTGAAGGTCATGCTGGAGGCCACACAATATGCCCTGACTTCTAGCGGGCTTAGCCCTGTGTTTCTACAGCCTGGCTCCTCAACAATTCCTTGTTCTTTGAGTAAACACCTCCCTAACTAGGCACTCACCATTAGTGCCTCTTCTTTTACAACCCCCAAACCATGGCAGGTATGTCTTTTAATTGCGTTCATTCTACAGATATTTGAAAATTGCAAGGAGTCTATAATGTGTCAGAACAGGTGTGAGGCCCAGCATGCTTACCTAGTTTTTTGCCCATAATCCACTAAATGACCTGTGTAAACACTCTTGCTTCCTTGGGCCACAGTCTTCTCATTTTTAAAGTGGAAGATGAGAAGAGCTCACTAGCTTCTCTTCAATGCTTCAGAGCCCCACTCCCAAGAAATCCATCAGGGGTCTACATGGGACTTTGGAGCAGCCCATATAACGGCTCTGGGCTCCCAGCTCACTTCAATTAGAATAGCTCTACTTTCATCCAATTTACTTATCAAGAGTGTTTTTTTATTGGCCCTCAGCTAAAACTAAATGTTTAAAAAATGCCGGACGATGTTATCTCTAACAGGCCCTTCTAGGCCTGATGCTCTGTGATTCTGAGCAGGTGTAATATTTGGTAACATCTTTTCATTCATCAGCATAATTGGGAGTGCAGGAATGGCTGCCAAAACATAATCCATATCTAAATAAAATCTTCTGTGTGCAAAACAATGCCATGAAGGACATTCAGAAAAGAGCAGGCTGTGTGGAATGACTTGAGACGAACAAAGCACAGCTCCCTGTTTTGCAATTCTGGCAAGGCTGAGGCTGGGGAGCCGGAGAGCAGGCCCATCACAGCTTTGGCTGGTCTCTGCTATTGCAAGGCAAAGCATGTAAACAAACTGACTCTGCGCCCAGTGCTTTGGCTGGGCACACGCAATGTGTTGAAAACTTTCAATTACTTAACATTAATATTCATAAATTAGAAAATTTATTCAAAGACCTAGGCTCTTCACATCTTTTGAAAAACTGCAAGATGTGACAATGGCAGGCTTGCATTTTGGTCAGACAACAATCAGCTGGAGAGTGACACTACTGTGCCTTTGCGCTGGTGCATGTCTGCTTCCCTTTGCTCCAGCCCCCTGTTTTTCTCTCATAAGTAAATCCACACTTACATTTTGCCTTCTTTTTTTCTTATTGCAAGGATAAATGAAACAAAAATTATTCCTTATATCTCTGTGCCTATCCAAAGTGGGGAGAAGCAAAAAATAGGAGAGAGATTCTCTTCTAGCAAAACAGGGCAGAGATGGAAGCCCTCTCCACAGGGGGCAGTTACGAATGTCAGGTGAATATTTTTTTATCATCACAGCTAGGTAGAATCTCACAAGCATCTTAGAGGGTAGAATACTTTACAATGTACAAGATATACCCCATGACACAGACGTATCCCCCCCCCAATGCTAACAGTACCTTCTGTATGGAATTTCTGTGGGTTTATCCTGCCACTATCTCTTCACTTGTTTACATCACTTGTGTGAGCTCTACTCTTGGGCCCTTAGGGATACAGGCCTGTGTTTGATGATGACACTAGAACAGCAGAAGTAGACTCTTTCCTAATTAGTATGGGGTGAAAGTAAGATAAGAACTCTGATGTGGGTGTGGTGGCCTTCATGTTTCCCCTGCCTCCTGTTTTTACCCTTATTATGTCATAAACTATTCATGAGAAGGCACTGTTTCCCTTGCTTGAGGCCTCATAGCTTATAAATGATGGGGCAAGGCCTCAGATGAAGATGTGGCAGTGTGTTTCGGGCTTGGATCCTCAGCTCTACCCAACTCATGACCTCACTGTCATTCAGTATGTGTTCCTAGCTTCAGTCTGATGTTGCCAACAACCACAGAATATAGACTGGTATCCTATTTTCTATGCTTGCCTTTCCCTCCAGTTGACAGATGTTGCTGAAAAGGACAAGACACTGCTGTTCAGAAAATCTGGTGAGGCCCAGCAGACACTGAGAGATTGAGGTAAGCAGGAAACATAGTCTAGAGTGGTAATGAAGGTTAAAGCCAAGGGATAGGGGCAGGTCCCATAGACACCTCTCCTAAAGCCAAGGGATAGGGGCAGGTCCCATAGACACCTCTCCTAAAGCATCTGATACCCAGGCAAAGCAATGGGTATCAGAAAGTCAAGAAGGATGTCCTCAAATCAGAGCGGAAACCCTCGTTCTTATCATTGCTCAACAATCTACCTATCTATCATGCATCTATCCATTCATCCAACCAACCTTCTCCACGTCCAGCATATATTTATGGAGCAGGCTTCAGGCTATGGGCAAAGTGGATAACTCCTGCTCTTGCGAAGTGAAAACCATGCTCTGAGACTTTTGGCAATTTGATCTCAAGTTATTCTCTCTCTGAGTTTCCTGATCAATAAAAGGAGGGGGAAGTTTCCATCTTGTGGGAGGTGATGTGAAGTTTAAAAAAGATCTCTCGGCATAGGCCTTATTCTGGTTTCCAGTCAACGTCTCCCTGGTTCTATCCACTCTTTTATAAGTAGGCATGGTTCAGGTCATCAGGGATGATTCCTGTAGCTCAGGGTGGGCTACAAGCAGACCTGTGGGTGAAATCAATGAAGGGAGCTTCTGGGATCACCTCTCAGCTCAAAAGACCATTTCATCTTCCAGAGAACCATTCTCCCCCACGAGCTTAGAGGGTGTTTTGCGGAACACATCACATATGAATAGGATGCAGAAGAGCCCACCAATCTGCAGCCAGCATCCTATGATGTGTGAGGACCTGAGTTCCTACAGCAGTCTTGCCCCTTCTTCTCTCTTATAAATGCCAGTTTGACATCAAAACTCTCAGGAGCAGAAGCAGATTCACACCTGGTTAGGGGTTTGGAAGGGTGATGGGCACCTTCTACCATTCAGAGAATTAGGCACTTATCAAAGACCAGAGGGATTCACACAGTGATACAGTGTGATTTCCAGCTCTTGCTGATGAAGCCCCTGTAGCCTTCAGACAGTCTTCAGGAGAGAGCTGGGCACATGCAGATGCCTCTGTGTAGACACAGAGGCCTACTCACCAAGCTTGTACCACATATCACGAATGGAGAAACCAATTAGCCGTCTCATGTCCCCATACCTAGAAGAAACAAAAATGTCTGCTTCAGGCCCCATCTCAGAGCATCTCATGAAACCCCTCCCTCTTCAGGAGACCCAAGAATACAACTTACTTATTCAGGATTTTGTTGTACTTGGCGTGTGAGAACTGTTCCAGCTGCAGAGAATCCTGTGTGATAAAAGCCACTGCCAGATGAAAATAGTTGTTCCACAGCTGTAAATGAAAGGAGAGAACAGTCATGGAGAGGGCCCGAAGTGGGAAGGCACATTAACTGCTGGGTAATGTGAATAATTTATGAAGATGGCAGCAGACAAAGGCAGAACCAGTTTAATTGTGTGCACTGCAATTTTCTGACTGGCACTGACTCTGAAATTAACATGCTGGCCAAAGGGAGGACAATGGATAGATTTCTATAGGCACTGACCTCTGACAATGGGCTTTAGATGGGGGGGGGGAGGAGGAGGAGGAGGAGGAAGAGGAGGGTTTTCAGGCTGGTTTTTTCATTGTTACTGTTATGCTTTGTTTTGTTTTGTTTTGTTTTGTGAAAGATAACTTTCCTTAAATGGGAGCCTGGTAAGCTGGTTTCTGTCCTGAAATCAAGAGTCAATGAAGGATAAGGGACTTGCAGGGACTTGGAGCTTCTCTGGAGGTCCTTCCGGCTTAGAGCACCAGCCTGCAATACTTTTTCTCTTAAAACATACTGCCTTTCCTTTCCCTTTGTTCAGTGGTTTCAAAGAGTGTTCCCAGCTGGTGGCAGCAACCGCAGTGGCACCTGGGGACTCGTTAGAAATGCAAATTCCCTGGCACCTGCCCAGACCTGCGGAATCATAGCCTCTAGGTGAGGCCCAGAAACGTGTGTGTTAAGAAGTATGTAGGGTGATTCAGACACGTGTTTAGTAAGAACCCCTGCAGGCTCCGTTTATATGCAGACTTGTCATAATTTTCACATATAGATGATTTGTTAGTATAGAATGTGAGCTATTAATACTAGAGCCTGTTCCCCCAGCTATTGGTCAAATAGAGCAGGTAAAGGATTCGGCACATGGTGAGTGCTCAGGAAGATGAGTCACAGTGATCACTATACTGATGTAAGACACAGGCCAGAGAGATGTAGATCCTAATCAAGATGTTGAGCCTCTGTAAACCTGTGTACAAAATTGAGGTGACTGTGGTATCCACTGCGAAGTCTTTAGTAAAGATGACATGTGGTGATGTATTTAAAGGGCATAAATCACAGTGAGACCTGAAAAGCACTTGTTAGTATTAGCGCTGTTTTTCATTGTTTGAGGGGCTCCTTTGGTAACAACGTCAATAGCAAAGCCTAACTACTTAGGTGCTCAGGGTTTTGCTGCAAGATGCCAGGGGCCTGTAAGGAGCAGGTGGGGACAACTTTGCTGAACAAAACTGGATCCACTTTAAGCCCCTTTCAGCACTGTTTGGCAAAGGTACAGGAAACAGCAGCTAAAAACTCGCTGTCACTGAGACTTCCATCTGTCATTCATAGAAGTTCATCCCAGATTGCTGATGTCCAAGAGTAGGAGCAAGGCGGCTCCCCCATTAATGAGGCCATGACTGACACCCAGAATATTCACATGGGCTATGGTTCCAGATTCAGAATGCAGCAAGTCAAGGACCCCATGTTTACCCCAGGCCACAATTCCCTTATCTCACAGATATAAAAACTAGGGACCAGATAAGGTAAATGGCCATCAAAGGTCATTTTTCAGGTGGATATAAGAAATGAATAAATTTTAAATTAACTCTCAAAAAGTTATAAAAGCAATATGCACATAGTTAAAAATTTCAATGACAGAAAAGATTAGATAATAAAAATTATTTTCCTTCCTAATTCTCCAAAATAACATATTGACAATTTCTTGGGTATCCTTTCAGAAATTTTTATGCATCAACGTATACACGGACATCATTTTTAAATAACCTGATATCTTTGTTTTTTTCTTACAAATATACCTTGCAAACATTGCCCTATTAGGAACTACAGATCTGCTTCATCTTCTTTTGTTGCTGTATAAGAGTCTGTTAGAACGATGTATTTTAATTTTAACTAAGCACCTATTTATACACATTTAGCATGGTTCCAGCTTTTCCCTCCAGCAACAGCACTGTAATCAACACCCTGTTGAAACATCTTTATGCATGAGAAAGTGTGTTTGCAGTATGTGTTCCTAGAGTTAGGAATGAGAAGTCAGAGTCTAGACAGGTTTGCTGGTGTTTTCTGGGTTGTTTGTTTTCATACTACGAACACTTTCTGTAATTCCAGTCCAATCACCATGAACATATTACTCAACCTCTCTGATTCTCAGTTTCTTTATCTGAAAAGTGAAGATAATCATACCTAAAAGGTGTAGTTCAAAGGGCTAAGTGAGGAAATCTTGGCAATTTCCACTCAATCTTGCAATATCAGCCCAAACACTGAAAGCCTTCCCCAGTCACCCACTCTAACACACATCTACCCACTATTCACCCTCATGATAGTGCACTTTCTTCATAGCACTTATGATATATTTTTAACAAACTAATTTATTCTCCATATCTTCTACTGGATGTAAGCATTATACAGGTAAGAATATCTTTCTCTTATTCACTATTTAACATACCATGTCTGACCTAGTGTGAACTCCAGAAATATTCGTTGAATGAGTTCATTAATGAAGCAAGCACTCTGTGTGCATTCTCATCAAGTCTGTTGAAAAGGTTTATATTCGTCTTCTCTTTTAGATTTCAGGAATTGAAGCTCAGAGAGGTCAAGCAACTTACTCAAAATGATAATGATAGCATTTAAATCCAAGTTCATCTCACTGTTGGGGTTCCCTTAATAATACTTTATATGTAATTGACAATAATTACAGAAATTTATATGGTAAAGTACAAAGCTTTAATATATGTATACCTTGTGTGATGATCAGATCAGGACAATTAACAAATCTACTGCCATAAATATTTATCCTCTCTTCGTGGTGAAACAGTCAAAGTCCTCTCCTCTAGCTGCTTTGAATTCATATTATTATTGTTGATTAGCATCTCTGTGCTGTGCAGTACAATGTCAGAAAACATTTCTTCTAAGTCACTATAATTTTGTACCCACCAATCAGCCTCTTTCCATCACCCCTTCCTCTCAGCCTCTGTAGCCTCTAGTAACTATCATTCTCATCTTTCTTCCATGAAGTTGACTTTTTAAATTTCTGCATGTAAATGAGTTCATGAAGGATTTGTCTTTCTGAACTTGGCTTATTTGACTTAGCAGGACATCATCCAGGGCTATCCACGTTCTCATAAAATAGAGGAGTTCATCTTTTTACGGCTGAAAAGTATTCTACCATGAACAAATACCACATTGTCTACTCGTTCATCTGACATGGACACTCTGGTCTGTATCTTGGCTATTGTGAATGCTGCTGTAATCAACAGGGAAACGCAGATGTCTCTTTGACATACTGTTTTCATTTTCTCTGAGTATATGTCTAGCAGTAGGACTCAATGGTTTTATGGTAGTTTTAGTTTTAATTTTTTGAGAAGCCTCTATATTATTTTCCATAATGGCCATGCCAATTTGCATTCCTACCAACAGTGAGCAAGGGTTTCCTTGCTAGTGTTTTGAATGACAGCCATTCTAACTGGAGTGATGTGATAGCTCATTATGGCTTTGATTTGCATTTCCTGATGTTTGGTGCTACTGAGCATTTTTTCATGTGCAGGTTAGCTGTCTTCTTTTGAGAAATGTCTATTTGAGTTTGTTTTGTTTTGTTTTGGCCATTAAGTTGAGTTCTATATATATTATGGATTTTAACTCCTTATCAGCTGTGTGGTTTACAAATATTTTCCCCCATTCTGTAGGTTGTTTCTGTATTTTTTTCCCCGTTAGCTGTGCAGAACATTTTTAGTTTAATCTCTTTTTTCTATTTTTACTTTTGTCACCTGCGTTTTTGGGGTCTTGTCCAAAACCCCTTGCCTAGTCCAATGTCATTAAGCATTTCCTTATGTTTTGTTGCAGTACTTTTATGGATTCGGGTTTTACATTTAAGTCCTCAGTAGGACTTGCCTTCTTGAACACCCTGCTCTTCTGCTAAAATTGCTCTTTTTCTTCCTTTAGCCTGGGTTGTTGGCTATGTTTGCACTGGTTCATCTGACATTTTAGTCTTCACAGCAGAGAACAAGGATTTGAATTCTTCAAAATTCCTTTACAACAGGCTTTAATTTTTATTTACCTCAAAATCCAATTAAAACAAAGAACCTGGTACACAGTTACTGAATGGTGTCAGCTTGACCCCTCTGCGGCACAGGGCCCAGGCACTTTGACTGTTAGGGGATGCCACTGAGCCTGGGGGTGGGAGATTCCAGGTGTGGCCTTGGGTGAGGAACATCAGCCCAGAGGTGGTCTGGGGCCTCAAAGCTGAAGCATACAGGGCTGGGGGAATGGTCTCAAGCACAAGTCCATCTTTCTGCCTGGTGGAAGAATTCCAATATGAGCCTCCATCATGAATCTGCTGTAGCAAAATGGACCTCTTGAAGGCTTTGGTGATTGCTCTTTGTGGGTGTGTTTCTTCTTCTTCTTCTTCTTCTTCTTCTTCTTCTTCTTCTTCTTCTTCTCCCTCTCTTTCTTCTTTCTTCTTTCTTCTTTCTTCCTTCTTCCTTCTTCCTTCTTCCTTCTTCCTTCTTCCTTCTTCTTCTTCTTCTTCTTCTTCTTCTTCTTCTTCTTCTTCTTCTTCTTCTTCTTCTTCTTCTTCTTGTCTTCCTCTTCCTCATCTTCTTATTTTTTCTTTTCCTTTGTGGTACCAGGGATTGAAACTAGGGCCTTTACATTGAGCTATGTATGTAGCAACTCCCTAGCAATTTTTAAAATTTTGAGACAGGGTCTTGATAAGTACTTTGCTACTACTGGTTTATATTTCCATTATAAATATAAACCTGACCCTCCTTCCTCAGTAAAGGCTGAGAATATTCTGGAAGCTTTCCTTTTCATAAATTCTCCAGTACATGTTCAAAAATGATCCCAAGTTGGGCTGGTGCCCAGAAGCTTATTTAGGCATATTTAGGATGACCACATCCACAGATGAGAAACTGATCTCAAGACCACTCAGAGAGCTGCCTACAAAAACAATGATTTTCCCAGAGCCTCAGTGTAACTTCTCATTCCAATTTGAGTCTTTCAGAGAGTGTGATCCTGCAGCCACTCACCTGAGCACTTTCTATTCCAGTGCTAGTGACAACTCGCAAGGGCAGAAAGTTTTCCTGGATCTAAACAGGCAATTTTGTAAAATCCAAAGGCACCCATTCTAAGTACCAGAGGAGTAGGTGAAGCTTGGGCTGTGCAGATAGGACTGGGGATTTGTCCCAGAGGCCTGGCATAGCAGTTAGAAAAATAAAAAATTTCTGGGAAGTTCATTTATTTACCAGTAAAATGGAAATATTCCAAGCCATTCAGATTATGATAAGGGTCCAAATGTCCTAAACAGATGCCTAGCAAAGGTGAACTACTTTCTTTAAAAGCTTGGGTAAGAAGATGGATTTCTACCGTATTCTTTCTTTTCTTTTCTTTTTTTTTGGTACTGGGGATTGAACTCACGACCTTGTGCTTGCCAGGCAGGCGCTTAAGCCACTGAGCTAAATCCCTAGCCCTACAGTGTTCTTCCAAGACTCCAAGATCCTTGAGAGTAGAGCAGCTGTCTTAGTCCATTTTGTGTGACTTAGAAGAATACTAGAGCTAGACAGTTTATGAAGAACAGAGATTATATTTTACTTTCTGGAGGCTGGGAAGCCCACAGTGAAGGGGCTCACAGCTGGTGACAACCTTCTGACTACGGAGCCCTCATATCCCAATCACCTCCTAAAAACTCCACTTCCCAATATGGTTGCATTGGTACCAAGCTTCCAACACACAAACTTTTAAAGATAAAGCCAAACCTTAACAGGACTGCTTTGCTTTATTTCTAGATTCTTCAAAACATGTTGCAATAGCCTGGGCCCTCAGCAAAAGTACCTGCTTAGTTGGATTCCAAATCCTTGCTTGGTTTCCTCTGACCACAAAATGGAAGTGAACACTAAATCCTGGTATCCAGAATGGGGCCTGGAAATGTAAATGACCTTAGCTCCAAACAGAAAACAGCATTTTTCTCATTTCCAGGTCTTGTCACCCTCAGATCAGCACTCACAGAGCTCCTTGCTTTCTGCTCTTTGAACTGCAAACCACAGTTCCAGAAAAGATCTTAGGGATAATCTCCCTGCGCTGCCCTCCTCTGGACAGCACCTGCCAGGGCCAGTGGTGGAGGGTGATAGATTCTCTTCCTGCTGGTGTTAAATGTATAATTAATGACATCACATGAAGGAGACAAGGCGTGTTCCAGGCAGGGTACAGAGAACAAATCCATTCTCACATTGAGGAGGAAAAGGTAAAAGGACGAAGATAAGGCTGAAAAATGACTCTTCTTTTGGGTACTTTTCAACTATGGAAGCCTGATTAGAAAAAGAGACTTTATTTGATGTTGTTGGCCACTTGCCTGTTTTGCAGAAGCTTATTGGTGTGACAGTCTCAGGTAATGTTGTGGTCATCAGAAAAATCCTCTGCACTGTTCTGTTTATCAAGGACTGGCATGAGTCCTTAGCCCAGAAACATCTGGGGCCAGCATCGTGATTGTCATCATCATCAAAATGATAATTCTTATTATAATGAGTTCACACATTATTACCATGTTCCCAGCACTGTTCTATGTTTCTAGGACTGTTCTATGTCCTTACAAGAATTGCTTTACTGAATCATCACTACCATCCAATGAGATAGTTACTGGTAGTATCTCAATTTAAGGATAAAAGCACTGCACACAGAGGAAAAATAATTTCCCTAGAGTCACACAGCTTATAACCTCAGACCTTTGAGCTACGGATCTGCCATTCTTTGGGCATTTCTCAGATACAGACTTTCTTACAAGACAATGTCAGAAAACCTAAAAGAATGTCATGAAGGACTGAGGCTGACCTTCCCTTGGAAAGTACCCCGAGACCATGGAGGGGAGCCACAATCAGGAAATCTGGTCGGAGTCTATAACTGCCAACACATACATAAAGTGAAGAACTAACAAGCTGGCTTTTAAATAGCCCCAAACACTGGCTCTATTGGGCATAGGTATGTTATTCCAAACTGTCTCTCCAAAACCACAATGGCTTTATCCACTTCTCTGGACATACCCATAACTGGTACTTATAGGCACCAAGCCACCTTTGGGAGGGAATAAATCACTTCTAATTAAAACAGCCAACATGACATGTTCTTTTTTTTTTTCCTCCTGACAAAAACGTATAATGCTAGGAGATACTTTCAGCCAGACCAGATCAGGCAGTCAACCCAAGGCATCAGTGACACTGTGCCTTCCCAACTGGGCTGATGCACTGTGTGACTTTGGATTGTCTACTCATCACCTCTGAGTTCTATGCCTGCATCCTAAAGGGAATAAATTATTAGTCGTGGTAGCCAATTTGCATGATAGGATTATGAAAGATGCTGCCCTTACAGTGTTCTTATGAGATTTGGCACATAGAATCTATCAGAAAATAGCAGCTACTATTTTTATCAGTTATCAACAGCTAATTTGAAAGAGAAATAGTGGGAGAGGATTTCTTCAAAGATAATGTTTCAGCCTGACGAAGTCTTACAAAGTTCTGTTCTCAGTAGGATTCAGCCCAGATGTTACCTCCCCACAGAAGCCTACAGTGTACCAGGCATAGAGCAGAGGGTGGCTTGAAGTATGAGGTCTTTGCCCTCATGAAGCCCATGAAAGAAAGAAAACTTGCATGTAGAAAAATATGTAAAACAGATGATTTCAAATGACAATGAGTGCCACGGAGAGGCTCCTGCAGGTCCAGTGGTGATGAACGAGTAACAGTTGTGGCATCAGTGGAGGATCCTTTGGGAGGAATCAGGTAAGAGAGGCCTTTTTACTGATGCAGTATTGGAAAGGAAACTGGTGGGAACCTCTTATGAATTTTCCCAGCAAGCTCACTGGCATACCCATTGCTGGAAAACCCTTCTGAAGTAGAAAATGTAGTGGACAGTATTTTACAGATGTGGCACCTGAGGCACAAATGCAGTACAAGGCTTACCTGAGGGGGTTTAGCTAGTGACAACCAAAGTCCAGATAAGACCAGAACACCTCAGAGGAAGAGGCAGAAAAAGCCATGGCCCCAGGTCACCAGGCTTCGTGACTTGTACTACCTTAGTCCCCACAATAAGAGATCTAGGATAGCAGGGACTTCCCTGGGGGCCTTTCTGGGGCCTTCTCTGTTGTACCTCCAGCCACAGGCAGCCGCGTGGAATTTCCCTCCATGCTTTGAAAAGTTGGTTCTTCATGGGCGTGGCTCTAAGTGTGTCACTGTTTGTCCCAGGGACATACTTTTAGACCCCTGAGTATCTCAGAGGCTCCAGCCAATTACTAAAAAACCATTTGGGGAAGAACTGGGAAGCCACAAAAGATGTACTCTGAGATTTATTGTCATCCATATTTTGTGTTTGTGACTGGCTGCTTCTAGGCTTCAATGAAGAGAAAATGAAGAAAATGTGATGCATTTTTGAAAGGTGGCAACTGCTCTGCTGAAAATAAATGAACACAACATAAGATCCATTATGCAGTCACATTTGCATATGAGGCTCAGTTGGTGACTCATTAATCAAGACCTTGGTTTCAGGGCCTGAGAACATCCCTCCCCATCTACTCTCTATGTGGATGTCCTAGAGACACTGGTGCACTGCCCTGTGCTTTGAAATGTGTGTGATGGAGCAGCCAGACACAAGATGCCGTAACAGCCTCTGCCTGCTCCAAGGCCAACTTGGGTGCCTCAGACTCACCTGGAACTCAAAGTTCGTATGTTCTAGAAATTTCTGGTTCATGGTTTCTGCGAACTTGTTGATAGCTCTCAGAAAGACCCTGAAATAGAGAAGAAAGTTACTAGACCATTGGAGCTCCTTATCTTTACACTCTCTCTCAGGGAGAGGATCAAAGACCACCTTCTGGTGTGCAGATCATGATCAATACAGACCAATACCTAATCCCACTCAAGACCCGAGGCCATGTTTAGCCTGAGAGAACTCAAGAAATGTCTGACTTCTGCAAATCTGCACAGTCTTACATTTAAGATATTCGAGGCTTATGACAGAAGGTTCATTCTATCCAGAAAAGATAAAAAGAGACATCATTCCCCCCTTAAAAAGCCCTAAAAATATTCTATCAGATCCTGTCATCTAGAGAAAGCTGTTACTTCCCCATAAAAAATCTAAAAACATAAACAAAAAAACAAATATTTTACCAGTTTCTATCATGTAGCGAAAGCTGTCATCAACATTTTGATGAATATAATTTCAAAGTTCCCCCTAGACATATACACATGAATGATATGTTAAGGATTCTAAGGATATCATTTTGATAAATTGCATTACACAATAAATGCTGTTTCACGCCTGTCTGTTTTATGCAACAAGGAATTGTGGGCTCCTTTTATGCCAATGAATGCAGATATACATCATCCTTTTTAATCACTGAAAAGCATACTACTGTAGGACTATATCACAGTTTATTTAATCATTTTTTTATTGATGGACCTTTTGGTGGTTTCTTGGCTTTTTAAAAATTATAAACAGTGTCCCACTGATGATTCTTCTGTGCACGTCTCCCACTTTCACTATGCAACTCTTCTGCAAATCGTAGCACTGGCCAAATGTTATCCACATTTCACTTTTTGTCACCTGTTGTCAAATTAGATTTGTCCTTAAATGTCTCCCTGGCCATCTTGTCCACTCCTTGCTCCCTGTCACCCCACCTGACTGCTCTTAGAGACACCCATCTCTTGCTGTCACACTGTAGAACATTTTGTCCTCACGGTGGGCTAATCAGACTTCTGTGTCTCCCTGCGTCCCCAGGACAGTCTGAATTCTTACTTTTGATACTCGTTGCCTTGGATCGCTGGCCCTCAACCTTCCTTCTCATGCTCATCCACATTTTTACCCTGAACTTCAGCTTTCTCCCTGAGGACTGGGCCATGTTCTTTCTTTCAATAAAAGGAGACTTCTTAATGTCCAAATTCTGCCTGTTCCTCATGCCTTCCCCTTCATGAAACCTTCTCCTATTTTCCTGGCCAGAAGTGACAGCCACTACCTCAAAGTTTCTGCTTACTTCTGGTTAGCACACTTTACATTCTACCTGTCTCTCTGCAGCTGACTCTCCTCTTTTAGACTCTGAGCTTCTGCAGGGCAGGGCCTGCTGCATCCTGTCCCCCAAAGTACTCTCACTGCCATGCTCTTTGCCAGCACTGACCATGATGTAGAATGCCTTATTTGTATGACTCACTAAAGCCTGTCTCCTCCATTATGTTGTGCTTTGCAAGGATCAGACTCCCTCGTGCATGTGCACTCATTAAAACATGTAGCTTTGACTTCCAAATGTATATCTTTTCCTCGGCATCTCCCTGAGAATCCATCTGATGCCAGTTCTCTGCTCTATATCCATGCTTGGGCCACTAATAGTTTTCTGAAATTTACATGCTAAAAACGAAACCCCTGATCTCTGCCCTTTTCATTCCCAGACAGGTCTTTCTGTAGTTTTCCTGAGGGACAATTCCCTTCTACCAGGTGTTCAAAGAAGGTAAAAACATGACTTTTGGCTTTGTCTCCTATCCTATGTGTGGCCTGTCAGCACATCTTCTTACCACTGATTTCAGAATATACACAGAACCAACTGATTCATACCCCCTCACTGTCACTGGCTTGCACCAGGCTGCTAGCATTCCTCTCTTGGATTTCTGTAGGAGCTCCCAGCTATAATCAATGGTGGTCAAGTTTCCCTTTTGTATCTATGCTTATTCAGTTTTTAGACTACAGCGATACATCTCACCCACATTACTGTCTATCACTTTTGATTAGCAGTAATTGCACAATAACTATCTGTCCATGGAATGGCTCATCCAGGGAAAACATCTATCTGGCCAACTTGGGCCACTATGGAAGATAATACAGGAAGTGCTGCTGAGTGGATGATTGCTGTGGGCAAGAATCAGGACTCAGCGTTGCTTGGAAGTCTTTAAGAAATGTTATACAACACATTTGCACATCAGAAATGTCCCCTCCTAGGGGGACAAAAAAGCAGACATACTTCTACCACTGTTAACAGCACCTGAATGGTTGAAAGTTCTTCCTAAGGCATTAAATCCTTGATACTGCTGACCTGCATTGAAAATGGGCAGAGAACTCTTCTACCAGAAAAATCTCAGCAAGAGAAAGAAGAAAGAAGCTGTCAGGATGTATTGCAAATGCATCAAAACAGCTGGCTTTGGGTGAGCCAAGCATGTGGACAGGAACCTATAATATTTTCTATGTAAGCATTGCTGAGAATGCCAGAGCAGGTATTTATTAAACACTTACATGTTTATTGTATGAAAAGACATTATTATACCGGTATTGGTGTTGGGATCACAGAATTTGCTACCGCAAACACACACATACATACAACTCTTTAGTTGTGCTACTTTCCAATTTGTGGGCTTGGATCATGTTAAGAGCAGTGATGGTGAAGCTAAGTACAGTTCCTGACACATGACAATAGTAGCAGAGTACTTATGGTTGCTTGAGAACTGTCCTTCAGATTGTTCTGTTTTTTCTTTCAAAAGCAAAGAAAAAGAGAAAAATAGGCAGGCAAAGGACAAGCAGTTTGGAAATATGTTTGAGCAGACAAAACCTACTAAGACAGAAAGAAAAATCCCACAAAATCCACCACCCCATCAGGCTGTCAAAAAGGGAGGTTTCTTTGATTTTGCAATTTTTTCATTTGTTAATATGCCTTCGGAACAACGTCCATATTTCCTCCTTAAAGATTAGTTATCTGATTCCCCAGATGGCAATTCATTCAGTGACTGTCATGTTATGTATAAACATCTCAGAATCTGAAATGTGATACCAAAATGAGGGGCTTTATACATTCTCAGTAGCAACAGAGCTATCAGGAGTTCAGGTAACAATTACCATTTTGATTGTCAGCCTTACTTTGTCTCTGGCTTTTGGAGGCCAGTGCAGTGAACAGAAATTGATCAGCCCTATGCTAAGAGGTATCAGTAGCAGGAAGAGGTAGGGGAGAAAGTCAAGTTTCTTCTCTTTGGATTCCTCCATACCCACTTTACTCTGGTGTCCTGTTTTAAGTTTGTAAAAACAGGGTTTTCTCCTTCTCATTTGTCATTTTTTTCCTTCTTTGTCTCCTCCTCCTCCAAACAATTGCTCTTAAAACCTAAGCACTAATATGATGAAGTGGGTTAGAAAGAAAACCCACTTAAGTTCCTTGTTGCTCTGAACCATGAAGTTGACTCGTTAAAAACAATGTGTGTGATCAAATCTCAACCTCATCCTTAGCAGGCTGAATTAGAGTAATGATAATCACAAGCACATTGTCGACTTATGCCAGGTTCTTTATTAAGTAAATGCTTTCCCTCCTCTCCCTGCCTCCCTTGTTCCCTTTTGCTATCTTTCTCTCTCATTTTTTTGTCTGTCTGTCTTTTCTGGTCTCACAATAACTCTCTGAGTTAGATGTTTTGCCATCTTAGAGACATGAGTTTAACTTTTCCAATAACCCAGTCAGTACCTGTAGAAGCAGGATTTAAATGAAGGTACACTGCCTCTAGAATGTAGGCACTCTGTCAGTCTGTTAGGAGGAAGTCTTTGTGATTCTGTTCAATTCCAGCTTCAAGCTCACTTTATTAATAATAATCATGATGGCAGTATCAATAGTTATCATGTAACTACACCTTGTGCCAAATGCTCTGCAGACATTATTTCAATTAATTCCCCAATTTGAGGTGGCTGATATTGTTATACCCATTTAACAGAAGAAAAGAATGACCCTCAGAAAGATCAAAGAATTGCTCCACATTCACATGGTTAATAAGCAGCAGGTCCGAGGCTCATCCTAGCCTGACATTTCTCTAAAGTCTTAGCAGTTCTTCAGAAAAGCATATTGGCTCCTTTGAAGTACTGGAAAGCTCTTCATCCCACCACGCCCAGCGTGTCCCCTCATTGTGCCTATGTCATGCTGCCATGCTGCCGACCACCACTGGGTCCGAGGCCAAAACGATGCACAAAGACCTCCCTGGGCTCGGAGTATATGTGGGGTATCTCGCAGGTAGTTCCACCCACTGGGGGTACCCAAGCCTGCAAAGAAGTAGACAATCCTTCTAGGGAGAATATAATAGACCAGAGCCCTGAGTGGAAGCCATGAAGAGTCATGAGGAACCAGATGCCATATGCGACAGCAAGGAAACACAGGAGTCAGCTATTGTGAGCAGAAAGAAACTAACAGAGAGGAGTAAAATCCACTGCTGATTTTGGGAAAACTGCTCCATGTGAGGCTTCATGGTGTCCCCCAGCTTTTTATTTGCCTTGTGTGGCAGAAAAAAAAATCTGAGTTATAAGAAGCAGCTGAGATCCTCTATAGTTCCCCTCCTGAGTATGAACTACATACATGACTGCTTGGACTGGATGGATCCCTGCCCAGGTCAGTTCCCACCTGCCACTCTCTGAGCAACAACCTTGACTTCTGTGAACTTCAGTTGCACCATATGCAAAATCAGCCATGTGTGAAAGTTAAATGAAAGAGAGAACATGAACAGGTGGCCCAGTGCCTCCATTCAGAGAAGTCCTGAATAAAATTATGCTGTTGGTCTCTTCATGCTTACTTACAACCACCTCACAGCTTGGGAGAGTAAAGATCTGAGGTAGAATATAATGCTGACTCAGCACAACAGCATGGCACTGCCCCAGACCCATGGGCTGGATGATGTGAATAAAAGATAGAGTAGCAGGTAGGCATTCCCTTTGGGGGAGATAGATGAAGAGAGAGAAAGGGAAGGCCTCTCTGAATTCCCTTCCTCTGTGGTTCATGGGATGTAGTTGGTTCTATTGGTCCAGATTTGAAGATGGAAACAGCAGAGGTGGCTACAGGACAGGAGCTCTCGTACCTCCTTTCTTCAGGAAGTGAGGCACCCATTTCTCTGGTCCTTAAGCTAGTCCCTCTCCAACGCATAAAGGCCCACATACCCAGAGGGTACAGTGCAGAGCTGAGTGTCAGTTTGTGGCTCAGCCCAGCTGCCCTTGACATTCCTGTGGAACTTGGGAGTGCAGAGAGGGTGCAGCAGGCTTCCTTCACACATCTGAATCCTGAGCCATCTCGCTCTTGGGAGTAGCTGTGCCTCTCTCTCCCTCTTCTCCATCTTTGGATGATGTGGATCAGAGAAAATGAGAACCCCTCCCCTCCAAAAAAAAGAATGGTCACTCCAATTTAAGGTAGGTAGGAGGAAGGGGGTGTGGGTTTCAGGAACTCGTCCCCACCTTCACGGAATCATGATATGCTAGAACACTGCTTTGCTGAATTTCCTAGGCTCAGCTTTCTGCCCTACTGTGTGCCTAACACATGCTTGAGACAGTACTAGACCTTAAATGGCATCATCAACAAAGCCAGACGCTATCCAACCCAGATTTGCCTCTGTGTAAGGTATTTTGGATGAATCCAGACCATGAGAATGTAAAAATAAAAACATAGCCAGGGGCTGGGGATTTACTCAATGGCACAGAACCTGCCTAGAAAGTACGAGATCCTGATTTCAATTCCCAGTAACCAAATGCCTCCCCACCAAAAAAAAAAAAAAGCTAACATTTGTGAGGTGCTTGTTATGACCCAACATTGTTTCAACTAATTTATGTGTATTATTTCATTTTGTTCATTTTGTGATAGGGACTATTGATGGTTCCATTTTACAGTAAAGAAAACTAAGTCCAGAGTGGTTAAGTCACTTGCCTAAGGTGATACGGTTATTCAGTGGTGGAAACTAGATTTGAATCCTGGCAATTAGGAGTTGAACTTTTCTATGTTGCCTATGGGCTCTGAATGCAGGATAATCATTGCAGGACTGGGCCATATTTCCATGGGCATATATACTGTCTCCTCCAGTGACTGGAAGCTCTGTGCCTTCTGGAACCATCACCTGAATGGCACGTTCACTCCCTACAGCCCTGGATGCTCAAGACATTCAATAAACACATCCTCATTGGCCGCATTCAAGAGAAGCTTTAGGGATGGTTATAAATCCCTAAGCCCCCTTGAAATGTCAGAATTCCAGGATGAGGTGCAGATGGAACAAAGAAAAAGAGGTTTTTAGGCATGATTTTAATTTACAACATTATAAAGAACTTCATCATTTAAAACCTAACCATGCCATGTAAATCAGATCTTACTGAATGCTGCATCTTACCAAAATGAAAAATGCTCTAACAGGAATTATTTCTTGCAATAGACATGCTTTTACATCTGCATTTGCATACACAAAGGCACACAGCTGGGGGACAGTCAGGTCTGGAAAGCTGCGCTTCCACCTCCAACAAACAGAAAATCCAATAATAGATAGCTAATATATACACACATACATACATGATAAACAATTTTGTAATAAATAATAAATTAATTTATATTATTTAATACAACATTAAATTAAAAATTACTTCAAATATAAACATTTAAAAATGTATTTAAATAAATTTTATAACAATAACATCTAATAATTTTAATTATAATCAGTTATTATTTTAAATATAATTATTGATATTTATATTAATAATTTTATAATTTAAAAATTATGAAGAATGAATTATAATAGCTAATACGGAAGGAAGATAAAGAAGAAGGAAGGAAAAAAGGAAGCCAATAAAGAGCAACACATAGATGGAAAGGAGGAAAGGAAGAAGAAAGAAAGGGAAAACAGAAAGAGGAAAGAAAGAGGGAATGCCCAGACTGAAAAGTGAAGCTTGCCATGACCACACGAATAGTTACATTTTTGGCAGAAGAGAGGTTGGTGTTCTGGGGAATACCACACTAGGCTAAATCATAGTATGTGTTTTGTTTCTGCAATTGATGTTGAAATCTCTCACTACCTCGCTGTGTGACCCAGTTTGCATATCTTGCCAATGTATTTACTACAGGCCTACAATGTGTTTCCAGTGTGAAGCAGCAGAGGTTAAGCTCTTGGGCCAGAAGCCAATGGCTCCTCTGTTTCTTATCAGTGATGTAACATTCATAAGTCACTCGCCTCAGCCCCAGCCTCTTGGGTATGAAATTGTAGAGTATGTCAGTGTAACATCATAATAAACTTGTGAGGATTAAATGAGTCAATCTATGTAAAGCGTTTACAACAGTGATGGATCTAGGCGATTAAGAAATGTTAACTGTTATAATAGCACACAGAATGCAAAAACAGTGAGATAATTTTCAGGACTCCAAAATGTAAAGGATTCTTGAGGCCAGAAAATGAAGAGAATTTACAGAGTTATGTGCTCATGAGGAACACAAATCATCACCTCTTTTGGTGTTGACATTAGCATATGCTTCTCTCATCCAAGACTAAATTTGCTGATCCCTCAGGCGTGGTGATGCTACTGCTTACTGAGTTCTTCTCAGACTCTGGTGCTGTACTAAGGAGTAACTCAGTTCTATCCTCACAGAAAAGGGAAAAAATGAATGATCTATACAATGGAGTTATCACTATCTTCATTTTTTTAAATCAGGAAAATGACACTCAAGAAAGTTAAATGATCCCCCAAGAAAGGGAAGGTTGCCCAAGCTGTGTTCCTAAGTCTACCTAAAACAAAATTGAAAAGTAAAGAAAAATCCTTGGCTGATCCTTAAGAGAGATAAATGCTTCTATTTAGGCGATAATTCTAACACCTTAGGTCCCTGAGAAAATTATATTCTAATTTTCTAGGTATGGAGAAACAAGGATCACAGTATCATCTCTGAAGCCCTATCCTCAAAAGAACTAAAGTCCATAGTGAGCTGAGATCTCTTAAGCAGATATTCTTACAAAGACTCCTGCATAGCTCAGTCTGTGCTCAGAAGGGGAAGCTTGCCTTAGAGGGTTCCAGCCATATCGGTGGTGGACATTGCCCGTCATCTCCTCATTTTCTAGGTTATACCTCCTAAGATGACCTCTGAGAGACAATGTTGCCTGTTTCTTTTTTGCTCCCAGTCCTAGAAGTTTGGGTAGAACTGGACACACCACCGTCAGATCCACAGGCAGGTCACAAGATCCAAGAGTGATGTTCTTCTGACCACAGAGGCATGTACCCAGGCTGGACCTTGGAAGAGTAGGCTGGGGACTTGTGTTGTGCCTCTTGTTAGGCAGATATTTTAGAAGACTATTTCCTCTATTTGAGTAATAAACCCAACAAGACATTTATTTGTACCTTCTAGAGCTCATTTTCTCCACTCAAAACACCGCATCTGCTTGCACATGAAGTCAAGAGAGAGAAAAAGCAGAGACAAAGACACAGATTCCTTGCATCACTATTTGAGCTCCTCCATATATCCATGATTAAAGCCCCACTTTTGAGTTATTTCTGTTATCTAAAGAAATACATTTTGTTTTTCCTTAAGAAAGTTTGAATTATTTAAAAATCCTAATCAATAAATATTCTTTGGGCTCGATTCCTGGTGCCAAAAAAATAAAAGTACCCTTTGGATACACAAAGTTTATGGTTCCTTTTTATGAATGTTAAATTCTGCATCAGAAGCTAGAAATACAGTGGTAAGCTGGAGGAAGTACTTGCCCTTAAGAAACTCATTCTCTAGTGAAAAAACAGTCATATGACAAAACAATTATAGGCAACAGAGTAGGGTGATGCATACCAACACAGAGGAGAAAACAAATTCTCCAACCGTGAGGGAGTCCTACAAGGGGCCACAAAGAGGAATTATATGGCCAAGAATTTTCAGGATGTTTCCATGTGGCATCTGCTTGAGAGGAAAAGAGGGACACAGAGTTATAGTTTATAGAAAGTCATGGAAGCATGGAAAAGTAGGCAATAGTGAGAAGCTGAGTATATCTGAGATGTAATATGTGAATGAAATGATCACTGTCACATCTTCTGGGTGCTTCAGGTAATTTGGCAAAACCCTAAAATTTTAGCTGGCAAACAGGGAAAGGGCTCACACACAGTACAAAAGGTGGCTGCAATACAACTAGCTGCGTAACTGTGGGGCTCAATGCAAAACGAAAATACAAGTCCGCTTTTCAAAACTGAAGAACTAGAAGATGACACTCAAATGTTAAAACTAGCATAAGGCCTTTAGGACACAGGCTGTATGCAACTGTACAGGTCTCGTGGTCTGCAAGCTGGTGGAGACATCAGACTGCACAGGAACCTATCTCTGTGGCCTGGGCCTCTTTTGCACCAGCACCCTGGTCCTTGAAGAAGCCAGCCTTCCACCTGCATGATGTGAATGAGGAGAATCAGGCAAGGTGACACTGCACTGCAGGGCTTTGATCTTCCTCTTTCCACTGTAGTCAGAGAGGCACAGGTATTTCCTTCTGCCTTGACAAACACCTGCACTGGCTCCTAAAGCTGACCCAGGAGCACCAGGACAAAAGTTTCCGCAAGTCACATGTGACTTAGACATTCAGGGAATGGAAGAGCAGCTTTTCAGAGGACTCAAGGTCAAGGATGGAGGCCAGCTGGGGCTGAAGTCAGTTCTTAGGCACACATGAAAGAGAAATTCTCAGAAGTATCTGATGACAAAATCATCAATATTTCAACATCCATGTCTTTCTTCTCCTCCACTAAAGAGAATTCTATGTTTGCCTGTTTCACTACTGCTACCCTCTGGGGACATTTCCATCTTTTCCAGACAATGCTTGACTTTTGTGATAAAGAACAAAGGCACTAGGTGGAGGGAGATAAAACAAGAAGCCAGTATGAGATGAAGGGCTTTCCATGGATGGGAACTAAAACAAGCATAGAAAGGCAAAGATTAGGGGTGCTATGGTTTATATCTAAAATGTGACCCCAAAGTCTCATGTGTTCAGAGGTAGAGCTTTTGGAAGGTAAGAGGATCACAGGGTTGATACACACATCAGTGGATTAATTCATTGATGGATTCAGAGCTGAATGTGCTGTTAGGAGTTGGGCAATTTGGGGTGTGCCTTTGGACAGCATCTCTCCCACTCCAGCTCGTTCCTCTCTCTGCTTCTGGCTGCCATAATGGTGTGCAGCATTCCTCTCATAGGTCCTACCACCATGATATTTCTGCCTTGGAGCCAATCAACTGGACTAAAACCTCTTTGATATGAACCAAAATAAATCCTTCCTCCTTTCAGTTGTATATGTCAGGTACTTTGTCCCAACAATGGAAAGGTAAATAATGCAGGGGAAAAGACAGAAAAGAAAAGAGCCAAGAAGGCCCTGCTTAAATGAATTCATGAATGAGATTTGAGAATAAGGTTCTGAGGGAGACTAGGGGAAATCACAGAATGTGAAAAATATTGGGAGCCAGAGGAATAGAGAAAGAGAATATCAGGAAATATTGCTGAGTGTTATGACTAGGATTTCATCTTGGTGAAATGATACTGAAGACATAGCAAGTCAAGACTGAAAGTATCTATAATTATTTTTATCTCGTGTTGTACAGGGCCACGTGGGATCTGAGCTATACTGGGGTTATACTGATGTTCTGTACGATCCTAATAGGCATTATATACACATACTGAGACACACCAATTGCACACCAAATGGTTCCAAAGGTAAATTAACCAGCAAAACGCTGTCTCCTAAATCTTGCTCTTAGAAAAATCACATTAGCATATTAAAAGCTCTGAGAAGTTCTGTAGCACAGAAGCCTGTTGGAAGCTGTTTAATTCAATACTTTCTAAAGTTACTTTCCCATATGTCACAGGATATATTTTATTATTTTAATAAATTTTAAAATAATATGGTTTTAAAATTGCTTTCCTACTTTCTCCTGTCTCAAGAGTCTAGGCAAGGCTTCACAGATAAAACGTGATGCTGTGACTAGGATATGAAGAAGCAAAAGTTTGGAAGGCCATTTTGAGCAGCTTTAAGACTGGTGAGGTATTCCTTCTTGGGTTTAAATGCCGAAAGAAAGGACCTGCGAATACCTTAACTTCTTCTCATGAGAGTACCTTATCATTCCTGGTAATCTCTACAGTGAGGGGGCATGTGGGCACGGTGACTTTTCGGAAGCAGGTGGCAGCTCACCTGTTCTGAACCATACTCATGGCCATCCAGTCTCCAGGGTACACATTTTTCCCAATGAGGTCCTTGAACATGATGAAGGTCTCCATCAAGAAGTCCTGGAACGGTAACACAGAAACCTACTCGTCATCCTGTTCTATAGGAATGGACAGTGAGTACCCAGATCTCTTTGGCTCTCTAAATTTGTTTGTACTGGTTTTAGAAGGACAGAAAGGGAAGGGGCACCGCTTTTCATTAAGCAATTCAGTGAAACTCATTGCAGTGGGCTGTAAAGGGAAGCTTTAAAGTTAGCTACTGGGAGACTGCTTCACAAACAAGTGGAATGAGAAGACTATCTGAAAATGAAGCACTATTTATTCTGTCTTTGAGAAAAAAGAAGCCAGTGTTCATTGATGTGGCAATTTGATAATCATTTTCCCAAATATGTATTTAAGAAGGAAATAATCTACACTCTATGAAAGCATCTCAGGTCATTGAGCAAGCAAACTATTATTTAAATGAACATCTAATTAGCAGTGCTGTAAACAGAGCTAATTCTCCTGTCACACTCATGCACATGAGCAGTGTAAAGGAAGCATAGTGACAAGGACTCTGCCTTTCCTTTGAAGTGGTCCAAAGTGGGTTTTAACACACTCTATCAGATTTTTCAGTAGGCCAAACTTGGCCTCCATCTTTGCAGAAACAAATTCAGAACAAAATGGATAGCAAAGACCAGAATCAGCAGCCCTCTTAAGGTGGAGATAATATAGCTATAATACCCGGATGCTTTAGGTAAAGCCTAAAATCCAGATGGGGCCTTCCCAGAATTCTTTTCTTAAGCAGTGGTTTTCAAATCATTTTAACTGCAGAATCTTTTGTTCAACAGAAATCTCACCTGACACCCAATGTATGAAATAGATAATAGTACATCAGCACTGGCTGAAGACAGAGAGAGAGTGTGTGTCTATGGCAGAAGATAGTGAGGCTAAGAAGAACATAATTACTGCTTTATGCTAAAATACAAAATTCTGGAAATGATATTGGTTCCTTTTAAGTAATCTTTGCTTCCAGAGACAATTATCTCAGTGGTCTAAGTCCCAGCTTCCACCTCAGGAGAATGGGGGTAACACCTATCTCAAGGGGTTACCTGCACACTAAGTGCATGTTGTCTATTAGATGCTTAACACGGGGCCTGGAGCCTTGTGAATGCTCATCAGCGCTAGGTGAGGATGGGGGTGAGTATTATTAACTACCTTTGATATTACTTGTTTGTGTCTCACGAAGTTTGGGTCTCATGACAGGCACAGCCCCTCATCATGTGGATGAAAAAGCTTTAGTCTCATAGATGGTGAATGTGGTTTCTCAATGAGAAGGTACAGCACGGTGCAAGGGTAAGAACCAAGATTCAGCTCCAGCCTCTGCCACACATTAGCTATGGTCCCTTGAGCAAGCAGACTGTAGACTTTAAAAATGTGAGTCCTAACTCCTATGTCATACTGTTAGAGTCTGATAATAAGAAAATGTGTATGTTTAATAAACAAGAATCCTCTTTCTATCTCCCTGATGAAGAAAATTTTCTTTCCATAAAACATAAATAAATTACGTATCCATTTCCATTTTGCAGGACACAGAACTGTGAGGGAAGAGGTTATTTGGTTTCCTTCTATTTTTTTAATTTATTTATTGAATATGCAGGAAAAGGACCCAATCCTGCTCTAATGGGGAGAGTGTCTTGCTGGTGAGCAGATGAAGTGTAGGGGGGTGGCTGCCTAAAGGTCCCCCGTGATGGGCCACTCTCAGGTTGTCAATTGCTGGAGTCTTTCATGGCTCCATGGAGAACTAAGACTGAGCTCCCCATAGCAGGACTTCTGAGTCTGGCAGCATTAAGGTGACAGTGATAAAGGTGACCATGCTGAGAACAAAGGGTGCTCTGCTATTCCTCCAGGATAGTGACAGTTGGTCTGGTCTGTGTATGGATAAAGTCATCTGCTACAGAGGTATGAGCCAGGCCACATGCCACAGGCAGACAGTCCTGCAAGTAAATCCCAAGAGGTGAACAGGAGAGAACTCAGCGGCCAACTTCCTCTCTGTATTTGTTATCATAAGGTAATACTATAGCAGCTTTCTGTTACTTAGCCCTTGCTATGCTCTCATGTAACTTCTTCACTTTGACATCAATAATATTCCCACTTTGCAGACAGGAAATTAAGGATCAAGGGAGCTCATTTATAGTCATACAGCTAACCAGTGACAAATCCAGGATGGAAATCTAAGGCTGTGTGACACCAATGCTCATGTTGTTAAGTCCCAAAGTATCTATGATTCATCAATAAATATTTGTGAAAGCATATCTGGTTTACATGGTAGACTGTCAGGTCTTAATTCTGACATGGATTGAAGACATGTGCCAGATGTGTAGAGACAGGGAGTCAGACGTGCCTGTTTATAACCTTAAACACACACACACACACACACACTCAAGGTGTGTGGAAAGACTCTCTTGTTCTAAAACTCATAAGAGCCAAAAGTATTAGGGCTGGAGTTTTAGTGCAGCAGCATAAGCACCTTCCTTGCAAGTGTGAGGTTGTGAGTTTGATCCCTGGTACCAAAAACAAGCAAACAAACAAAAACAAAAGTATAAAATGTCACACTCTTCTTCCGTATCCTATAATCCCCAGCATCCTGCAAACTCACCACAAGGTCCGCGCTGGTCTGGAAGGTCTCAATGTAGAAGGAATAGTGTTGGTCACCCATCTGGTCTAAAATGGCTGTCATACATGCCACAAAGTGACTCTGCAAGAAATAAAGAAAAACACCATGAACTAGTGAGAAAAGAACCATGGAACTGATCTTCTCTACTTCTTTGAATTCAAACTGGAAAGAACCCAACCAGCCCAGATAACTCCAATAAGGCCATCTATAGATGGAGAAACTCTCCTTACCAGATCAGTATGTAAAACTTCCCTATGAGAAAATGTCTCCTTATCACCTAATTTACCAAAAAAGCATCCACTGAAGAATTATGGGCCTGGGATTGCAACCAGAGTTTCAATTGCAAAAAATAAGATGTGATCCATCATCTTTTCTGCTGCTTATACACTGGGAAAAGACGCATGGGTGTCAGGAAATTCAGTTTATGTCAAGGTCCTGGAAGCAGTTTCATTTTCTGATACATAATGTGGCATATGTAAATCCCAACTGTCTCGCCTGTAATGTGAGACAACCATCCATCAGACTGTCCATGTCTTCCCCCAGAGTGATTGCCAAAAGGATCAGATTCCCCTATAGAACAACGGAACATCTAAGTTCTTTGCAGAAGGACCAGTTATTGGATCACCCTGTGTCAGCCAGTGAGAAAGTCCAGCACTCACAGGGATCCACGCATGTGAGGCCTACTGAGGATTTAAGAAATGAGAAGAGATGGTGCTGCTCTTTGTGAGTTCATCATCTAGTTGGGGAAACATGATTAATATCTATGAAGGAGAAAGTACAAGATGCTGGGTCCATGAAGCACACCAAAGGGCTGAAAGATCCAGACAAGAGGGAAATGATGGTGGGGATCTGGAGATGAGGGGAGTCTGGAAGGATCCCTGGGAGAGGAGGGCTAAGAACGATACCCTTTCAGACAGCAGAATGCACCGTCAGCCTTTTATGCTTTCTTCCTTCCAGATGATAAAGTGTGCTTTTAGGTGTGTTTTCTGCTCATGCTAGCACCTAAAGCAGCATGGAGAGAGGTCTGTTCTGGAACTTGGAAGGGAAACAATGGTCACTGATCCAAAAGGGGTGAGAAGCCACTCTGGACTGCCTCCTGCAAGATCTCACTGGGGCTGAAATCTTGGCAGGAAGGTCCATCCAGGATAGACTTGCAAAAGATGGCCTAATGCAAGTGTCTCCAGGAGCCACTACTGTTGAAGTTAAGCTTGGAAGTATTATGTTTAAACAACACAACAATGGGTTTGCTTTAACAAACTGCTGCCTTTATTTATAAAATATTCTCCATTATTAAAAAAAATAATTATTAATACACAGATATCTGCATATACCCACCAGATTACAGGTGTACAATTTTGTATCAGTGTGAAAAAGTATCCTGATGACCCCAGAGAGTCCCTTCTACATTCTTCCCCAGGAAGCTTTTTGGGTAACTGAATGCATCTCAAGCTCTTATTCACCAAAGTAGCTCCCAAAGATATAGATGCAGCTTTGTTTCAATTAGAAAGTTAAGGGTGGTACTAGGGACCAGCTATGGAGATTGTGGGACCTAGAAGAAAATGAAAGTGTAGGGCCTTTGTTTCAAACACTTAAGAATTTCCAAATAGCCATGAGGTCTTTTAAAGCAACGGACCCTGTACAATGAAGCAGGGCACATATACACAGGAAGCTGGTCCTGCTAGCCCGTGACTACTACACTTGCACAGCATCAACTGTTTAGAAAAAAATGCAAATCTGGCAAAGCACAGAGCTGGAACTCTCCTAAGCACTGGCCTATGACCCTTCGTGGGTTTTACCCTCCTGCTGGCCCACTGTAAAATCTTCTCTGCTCAGGCCTCCAGGGGGTGGTAGTGAGTTTGTGAAATTATTCACCCCTTTCAAACCAGACTGAAACATTTCTGCGGCTGCTAACCAAACCAGGTCTCACTTAACTCACAAAATGAACTGTTTATACCTCTGGCCAGGATGAATGAAAAAAAGAAAGAAATCCTGCAGTTTGAAGGATATAGAGGTGTAGCAATGTGTGTGCGCGCGTGTGTGTGTGCGTGTGTGTGTGTTTACACGCACTCAGGCCTGTGTTTCCTCTACTCCCTCCATCACTCGTCTCTCCCTCCCTTAAAGAATTCAGCCTGTGGCCACTAGAGGTCTTTTCTTTTCACATGGTAGCTGCTGTGCAGTTTGTTCGGCTTTTTATTTATTCCTACGTGAGCAGACCCACTCCACTTCTTGCATATAAACAGTGAAAATTACAATATAAAGGAGTTTTTCCCCTTCTTTTGGAGTTATTCTGTCGCTGCTCAAAGTCAGGCTTGTTGTGCAAGGACGGGGACAGCCTCTGCAGGTAATTGCACTGCTTCAAGGTAAGAGATGTGGGAAGCGTTTATTTTTTCATGATCCATGATCTTCTCAGAGAGAATGCTGTCGTCTCTTGGATAATAGTTTACTTTTAAAGCTTTGGCTTGCATGAGCTCTAGGATTGTGAGCGTGAATGAGTGTGTGTGGTGGTGTGTGGGGGAAATCCACCATTGTCAGAACTGCAGGCTGCCCCAAATGCATAGATAGGGATTGCTTGTTATTTCCAATGGCTTGATTTGAATTTGAAGGGGTAAAAACCGAAAACGCAAACCTTAGAGCTTAAGTTGCCAGGAATTACCTCTAAAAGGCTTCACCTTTCAAAGCCCTGTTTAGGAAAACTTCTATGCTTAGATTTAAAAGAAAAACATAAAAGGAAAGAAAGAAAAAGGAAAGGAGGGGGATTCTTGTCCCCATTAGAGTGAGTGACCATTTTGTGAAAGAAAACATTATCCTTTTATCAGGAGTTGGTCAGTGGGTTAGAGTTTGTCAATCAACCAAAATTACTTTTACTAGCTTGTTCATTTCTTTGTTCTAACTACCACATAGAAAAACCCAGCCGGGTGCCTCTCAATAGGATTTGTAGTGCAGTGTGACTGAAGTTTGGATAAGTTACCTGCATTTGGCTAGTAATAAAAAATGGCAATATTTTACCTCCAGCCGGGAGCATTCTGTTTTTCTACTATAGTGTTTAGTCCACTTTAGTATCAGATCCTTTAGAAATCACACAGATGTGAACAACTGATACCTAAAATGGAGCGAGACACCGTAGCAGCTTCGTGTTCAGAAAATGCTCTTCTCCGTCATTTGAATTAGAAAAACACTTTGTCATACAATGACAGACTGATGGAACAACACGCTTCTCTGACATGCAGCTCTTTTCCAATGATATCCTGCAAATGGCAAGTGCACCTGGCCCTTCTCCTTTTTTGCGAGTTTGAGACCATACTTTCACAACCACCATGTCTTACTTTTTTAGAAGGAATTAGGGGTCGGGGTGGGGGTAGTAATCAGACTGCATTTGTCTTAGCAATCAAAACAACCCTAACATTGACACTGTTCAAACTTTATTGCTTAGGAGCCCAAACTCTAGCTTCACCAGTAATCTGAAAAAGCCTGAATACTGCATGGGGGACTAAGGGATAGGGGATCCCTTGTAGTTTAGTAAGAATCGCCCTCTTCCTATCCCCGGTAAAATCCTGTAATCGACATATATTTACTATCAAGGCATGAGGCAGCCACTCATCCATACCCAAGCAGTATGCCAGGTGCTTGGGTAGGAAACTGCTCCTTAAAACAGAACACCACTGGGACTTGCATATTAAATTCCAGCAAGATACTGACTCCTGGACTCTGGCGTAAAACAGGCAGAATCACCTCACCCCTATCAGGGTGGTTTAAAATGTGGCTAATGAATCACAGTGTGAGGAGACACAGTTTGAAACTAGGTCAGATGTGTAAAAATAAGTGTAATCAGCACAGGCACTTGGCCGATGAGGGGCTACTTAACGCAATGAGTGGCAGGGCTTATTTGCTATATAGAACTCTCTTCAGGGATCCAAGATGATCAATTGTTTTAATTAATTCAGCCCATCAGCACACAGCCAGATCCTGCACACTTGGGAGAGAGGTGAAACTCCAAGGGAAAGCAGTCAGGGGCTCTTCATTGTGTGATGGCCAGAAAGAAGGGGAGGGGAGACAAGGGGGCAGGGAGAGAGACAGAAACAGTATTGTGTGAGCAAAATTAATTAGCTAGGATACTATATGATTTTAATCTGGAAGTGGCCTCCTCAAAACACTGCACTCTCTTCTTTGCGTTAAAAAATCATCATCACCACATTGATAATGCCAATAGTTTTGTTACATGACACTTAAGTTAAATGTATCTATTTACAACCTCTAATGCAAATACACCTACACATCTGCGTGTGTGCGCGCGCACACACACACACATGCAGGATTCCTGCAGTGCTGAGTGAGGCAAGGAAGAGGCTATCAGTTTTTCCTGCCTTGGAGAAGAAACAAAATAGGGGAGAGGGTTTGGTTGCTGCGGAGGCAACCCCTCTCACCTGGGGTTATTTGGAATGATGAGAAAGCAGAGGAAGGAAAACAGCCAACTTTGGGAGCTTGATACCTAAATGCCAACATTACTATGCGTACCAGCTGATGACATGTTGCTATAGTAACTTCAAGTAATGTGCACGACCAAAATAAAATAAAATATAGAAAGTGCCAAGGAGAGGAGATGAAGGAAAGTTTGCGTGCCGAGGGAGGCTCCCAGAGAGATGAAAAGTTCCTTCTGTGAAGCCATCCTTTGGAAACTAAGCGTGGCCAAATAGCACTCTCAGGTTGCTGCGCTGTTCATCCTCATGTCTGCCATGTAGTTATGTAACAGATTTTATTCAGGGATGAAACTAGTGCTATCTGTGTGGTGGATTCAGGACCGGAGGTAGGAGGCTACTGTGTCAGGAAAAGCAAGGACTCTAAAACCCATTCATCTCAGAGCTTTGTCAGACAGCTCAAAGTTGCAATTTGGAATCATCTTTAGGGGCAGCAAAAGTGCCAGTTCTCTCGTAGCAGCCACTAAGTTCTGGGTACTATGCTGGGTGCCAGGGGTACAGCAGTGGGCACGCTAGGATGGAGAAGGTCGTGTTCTGACGAGCTTATGACTGGTTATTCCAAGGTGTGGAGCACAGGAACGGAGGCCTAAGAAACAGGCCGCCCAAGTTCAACCCTCAGTTCTGCCTTTTTCTAGCCTTGTTACCTTGAGCAGAGTCTTGTACCTCAGTTGCCCCCTCTGTTAAAGAGGACAAAAATATTCCTTATGTCATATGAAATAGAGCATTAAATTAACTTGTGTAAAGACTTAAATAAAGTCTTATGTTGACTGTGGTCCTGAGAAACTGTGCAGAGTAGCTAGTTAAAATTCCTGACCTGAACAGAGGAAATGGTTCTGTCTACCCATGACTGTGGACACACCAAGTGCTCCCAATCGCAACATGGAACAGCTATGTGCCCTTGACGCTGAGCAAGCTTTGGTTAACAGCACTCAGGTCCAGCTGTTTAGTAAATCGAATGTGTGCCTCTTGGAGCAGAGCATGCTGGGAGATTTCTTTTACATGGGGACGCTTGCTGGCAGGTAGAAAATGTAACTACAGTGCCCAAATAACTCAAAAGCACAGAATACAACTGTCTTCATGGAAAACTTAGTTCCCCAGCTATTTGTTTTTAGGTGGTGCCTGTCTCTGTATGCTGTGATGTTCTCTGGCTATGCAGGGGACGCTGCTGTGTACCAGAGTAAATCAAGTCACTTTTCTTCTGGGGAAGCAGCTCAATGAGCACACATCCAGGAGGTTTGTGTGATCTGTTCCATGTCAAAGGCACAACATCAGAAGAAACCAGAAAGGTGCCTCTTGGATGCATTCTGACAGTCCCATCTGTAAAAGCAGGGGACACCAGGAGGGGTAGCTGTGTGCATCCCTGACAGTGTGGACATTAATGATACATCAATTCCAGAGCATAAACCAGGGTCAGAACTATAGGAATGGTGTCTCCTTGGAGAGCTCTCCATGCTGACAACGAGCAGGTGGGGAGGGGTGACGAAGCTGCTTTGAATGCTGGCTGGAAGAGAAGTCTGGATTGGTTACACACTCTTCCTTTGAAACTAACACCTCTGATCCTGGCTGGAGCCTGTGTTCCTCATTTGGCAGTGTAAGATCAGCTTAAATCTTCTAAAAGACACAATGGGATATTTAACCACAAGGAGGAGGAGGAAGACAAACAGGTCCCATTCATTCCCTCCTTGCGCCCAAGACTCTACCTTCACCTCGTCCTTGGATCCTCTCCTCAGTTCCATGAGGTCAGTTTCATGCTCCTTTACAGATGAAAGTGGTAGATGTGAAGGCTAAGACAGGCTTAGTATTTGACAGTACAGAGCTTAAATTTGGGCATTTCCGTCTCCAAAACCTATACTATCTGCATCTGTCATGTGTACACTATCAGATCATGTGTACACTATCAGATCATGTGTACATGTCACACTATCATGTGACAGAGATCTTTGCCCATTTATTCATTGCTGTATTTCCAGGATCTAGAATTGAACTTTCATATTTAATGGGTTCAATAAATATTCGATGAGAGACTGAATTTATTATAGTATTCCCCATCTCTACAAGACTGTTACAAAGACCCCTGTGCACAAACTCTGAGAAGCTAAGGTCATGTGTTGACCACCATCGCATTAGGAGAGGCCAGGAATCCAAGCATTTTTTTTTCTGAGTGAGACCACCAATCAAGAGTAAGACCTTCATCATCTCACTGAATCCTCTAACCAGGAGGGTTCTAGTAATCCAACATGAGATTATTCTTTCACACATCCTTAATATGACAAATATTTCTTGGGCATCTACTGTGTGCAAGATACTTTTTTGGGGTCCTAGGGATACATCTGTGTCAAGGGTAAAAAAGGCTTTGCTCTTAAAAAGTTCACATCCTGATAGGACAGGGCCATAGAGAGGGGGCACACTTTAAATAAGTGAGCACATAAGTAAAGTAATTTGACAGTGATTTGTGCTACTAATGAAATATGACAAAGCAATGGATGGAGATGGAATAGGAAGGGATATAGTTGAGGTAGAGTAGTCGTGGCCTCTTTGAGCACCGAACACCTGGATGATGAGAATTGGTCATACAGAAGTCTGGAAGAAAATCCATATGCAAAGGCCTCGAAGTGAAGATATGCTGGGGTTTCTGAGGAGTTGCAAGAAAGATGCTTGGCTGGAAGGGAGGAATGAAGGAAAGTGAGGCATAAGATGAAGTCAGACAGACGGGCAGGGACCAGATCCCTTGAGTCAAGGAGTAGAGTTTAGGTTTTTTCCTAAGGGCAAAGGAAGCCATCATTTGGGTTTAAAGATCACTCTGGCTGCTGTGTACTGCAAAAGCTCCACTTTAAAGAAATAGTTTCTGTGTCCAGACAGTAGCCTGTAGCCAAGGAACTCTGCTAGTGTGGTTCCTCAGGTCATGGGTTCGTGAAATGCGCAAATTATGTTTTCAGCGTTGGCTCTTCCTCATTCCTGGTGGTGTCACCCATTCCTTGGCACGTGTTGCTTGCTAAATGAGTATTTTTCTGGCTTCTCCTTCCACCAGGGTGGATGCAAATTCTAGTTTTCCATTGATTTCTTTTGTCGAAATTCACTGGGCTCAGCTCAGCTCCCTGGTGTCTAGAGCTGAATGAACAGTAGCCTGTACTTGGCTGCTCGCAATCATTTGAGTCTGAGGGACCTGCCTGAGAAGCCCAGCTTGCTGAGGAAAAGGGTTATCCTTCAGGTCCCCCACATTTTTAACTGAAATATTTTTTTTTCTATTTCTAACTCAATTCACGGTGGGTGAAGAGAGTCACAATGCTAACTGCAAAAAGAAGTTTTCGAAACAAGGATTTATTCTCGCTGTATACACTCATGATGGACTTTAAAGCTTTATAGTGAATGTCTCAGGAAAGGCTGGGCAGGAAAGTCTGCTTTAAGTCCAGGACAATATGATGTGTTCCTCAGCGCAAGCTCCCGGGAGCACTGCCATGGTGTAGAGCTGTGGATACCCAGCCTCAGCAGCTTCTCAAGTTCTTCTGCAAACACGTGCACCTAGGCTAAAATGACTGCAAGGCCCACAGTCCACAGAAAAAAGGTGTCACCAAAGGATTTTAAGTCGCAAGCAGGAGGAACTATGAGCCAAGAAATAATAAACAACAGCTACCTATTAAGGGCTAACTGTGTGTCAGATACTGTGTTAAGTCCTCCTTCCTCCATCTGTAAGGGATTTTTATAGTTGTGGGATCATCCAAGGGAAGAAACAAACTGGAAGGAGAAAAAGCTATATTAGCAGACATTTATGTGTCAGGCACTGCTAAAAAGTATGAGGATGGTCATAAAAGCCAATGGTTCTTGAGTACTTATGATGGACCAAATCTTGCATGTGTTTTATTTCTTTTCATCTTCTCAACATTTGCTAGATGTTGCAAATATCATTTGTACTTCACAGATGAAACCAAGGAGTGGAGAGGTTATATCATTTGCCCAGATCAGCTTGACTACAAAATGCTTTTATTTTCTTTAGAAAGAAAAAAAATTACTTAAAATTAAGTAATACCTTAAAGTATAGTACAGTAAAAAGTGTATAATATTTCATTTTTTTCATCCCTCCAACTTACAAACAAAACTTGAAATTTTGCAAGCTTTATTGTAGGCACTTTTCATGCATCTGCAGAGATGGTGGGAAGAAGGGAGGAATGGATGGATAGACAAATGCATAGATGCATGGATAGAGGATACACAGATGGGGAGATGTTTGCATGGATAGATTGATGGATCAATGGATGAACATGTGGATGCAGGTAGTCAGATGATATAGGCAGACCAACTGGTAATAGTAGATAAGGAACCAACCCTTTTAATGACAATGCTCTATGGCCAATGAATCTCTTGTAATTTTAAATTCAGCTAAAGATAGTCCCTCTATTTTCTTCAGTGTTTAGGGATCTTGATGCCAGGCATGACACTGGGGCACCAGTGTCACATACTAGGAAATATATCTGGTTTCCTACCAAAGTAACCTTGCTAGAAGGCGTAGGACACATCCTATGTCCTGGGATCAAATCCCAGATTTATTTGACGTGCTCTGGAACAATGGAGATGCAACTTTATCTCTGAATCTCAGCTCCCCCTTGCAAATGGGGACAAGAATGCTGCCTCTGTAATAAGACTGTAGGGAGGAAGATGTCAGAAGGCACGAGCAGAGGGTCTTCTACAGAGCCTGGCACTTATCAGTCTTCAGAAAGACTTCTTGCAGTGTTCAGCCTCAGCTTTCTTCCTCATTCCCCATTCTGATCTGATCCCCATTCTGATCAGGTGCCACAGGAAGAGTTTACTTTTGGTTCATCGCTGGAGGATGATTTAAGGCTCCCTGAGGACATGGGGAGCTGCATTGCGGATAAGGAGTTATACAGTTTCTCTTTCCCCTTTTGCTTGGCAAAGCCTCTGTGGTTAAAGAGGTGGAGGGTTCAGGTAAACAGACACGTTCACAGACACAGGATAAAGGTGTTTCAGGAGAGAAGACTACTCAGTGGATAAGAGGGCTTCTTCAACTTCCCGTGAAGAGTAAAAACATCAGAAAAAGTCTCCTTTATCTTATTTTAAACCTCACACTCAATGTACTAGATGGGCTTTTCTTAGTTCCTCCTTTGCCTTCCAAAAAAAGTATAGATGTCCCTACTGGAGGGGACCTAGTGTTCACAGCACACACGGTCACCAAGGTCTGCTGACAGCTCACTGGGCCTGAGTGCAGAGGTGGCCCCAGTGACAACTTGCTCCACTGTGCCGTGCTTATCTGAAACAAGGTTACAGTGATGGCAGAATTCCCCACTCAGATTTGGAAAAGGTTTTCCCCTTCCTACACAATTCTTCATTCTCAACCAATTAACTAACAAATAGTTCCTCAGTACCTATTGTGCATAAGGGGTTATGCCATGCATGATCACTGTCCATGCCCTGCCAGTCTCCGATTAACAGGGGGATTCCATCTATTTATCTATCATTTATCTATATGAATCTATCAAATCTGCATCTGTCATCTATCTATGTATCATCTTTCTCTACTCTATGTGTCATCTATCTAATTTGTCTCTGTCATCTATGTATATCTATCTTCTATCTGTTTACTGTGATTCTCAATTAAGGGCAATTTGGTCACTGAAGCATACTTGACAGTCTAGGAGGAAATGAAGGAGGTGGTTATTTCTAGCATGTAAAGGCTAGGAAGGCTGGTTAAACATCTTATAATATATAGCACATCCCACACAACAAAGAATGACTTACCCCAAAATGTTACTAGCATCAAAATTGAGAAATTCCTGGCTATGAAGAAAAAGATATATTATGATGCTAAAAAATAAGGAAAAATGAATGTTACAGGTAATGTTCACACTCTATGCCTTTAAGAAATGGAGACAATCTTTTGTGGTTAGGGATGTTCAGAGAAAGTTTGAAAAATCATGTAGATTTGGGGAACTGTAAAAATGAAAGATGGAGAATGGGAAAGGAAATCTTGGACCTATAATAGAAAATATATTTCAGTTTATACTTTGATTAATTTAATTGATTGGTAGTGACTAGATAGAGAGTCTTGTCAGGAATGATTCTCAAGCCAAGTCTTAGCTCAGCAGGAAAGACTGTGATGAGTGATTAGTGATGTCTGCCAGAGGTAAGGGAGGGGAGTGATTGTACATATGCTGAGAAACTGCTGTCCCACTTTCAGATGTTAGAACAGGATGAGGATGGAAGCAGAGGTAGAAATGAGCACAGAGCTTTGGTACAGAAGAATTTCATAGAGGTTGATGATGAGAGGTACATGGAAGGCCCAGCTGCGGTAGGGCCTTGAACGTCAGGCTCAGAGCTTTGAAGCTCTATCTGTAGGTAATGGGATGCCACACAGGTACCTGCCTACTGCGTTGCCTTCAGGCCTGCTCTGCTGACAGGGTCTTGAGAACTAAAGAAATTTACTCAAAGTCTTTGCTCTTCATTTCTATAAAGGAAGTACGGTTTCATCTATTAACAGTAAAAATTGGCAGAATCATCATGATCTAGCTTTTATGAAGCTGATCCCAATGATAAAATAATCCTATGAAGCTGTATTCAGAGATAACTGCTTGAAAAGCTGACTCCAAGGGTTCACGTTAATGAGCTCCTATAAAGCTCTTTTGGATAGAACATTCCTTCTGATGTCCTGCGTGTGTGTGTGTGTGTGTGTGTACTTAAGGAACAGAGTGGCAAAAGGGCACATGCAGCTGACCCATGGCCAGGGCACTGCTCTGCCAGCTGATCTGTGCTGCCTGCCAGGTCACAGCTCCTTGGTTCCTTTTCTGGCAGCTTCCTCCCTGCTCCCAGAATGATTCTCCATTGATTCACTGGTTTGCGATCTTCTCCCTTTTCCTCTGCTTATCTCTCCACTCTTAAATTCCAATTTGTCCCACTTCCCTGTCCTCTGAAATGGGAGCAACCCCTTCCCATCACCATCCTCTGCAGTCCGCATTAGGTGCCTGCCGACTCCCTCACACTGTCATCAATAAAGGTGACACTGCAGCTTGGCAGGACTGCAGGTCCTCCCCACCAGCCCCACCCTCTCCTCTCTTGGAGAGAAAGTCTCCCTGGCCACAGAGTCCCTCCTGCACCCAGCTCCCATCCCTGTGCTCTGATCCACACTCAATTAAAGAAAAATCAAGTGACACAGTGAAAAATGCCATCTAGAGAGCTGGCCTGGTGGTGCCTAAATATCAGATCCACTTACTAAAGCTCTGTATCTGATAATTTCATATGGAAAAGAA
This sequence comes from Dolichotis patagonum, assembly GCA_004027295.1. Taxonomy (NCBI): domain Eukaryota; kingdom Metazoa; phylum Chordata; class Mammalia; order Rodentia; family Caviidae; genus Dolichotis; species Dolichotis patagonum. The sequence goes on from PVJX010003097.1 coordinate 44,423, forward strand.
AAAAGATGTCACAGTTGTCTGGACTGATTTGTTCCTTAAATCCCCCACTGCCCCTTTCACCCTGGCAGGCCTGGAGTAACCCTGGCGAAAGTCTAATCAAATTTAAGCTCAGAGTTACAGTGTTGATGGGGAGGGTACACCCTGGAAGCAATCATGTAGGCCAGCCTCCTGGCAGCACAGGTGGGGAAGCCATCATCAAGGGAGGTTAGTAACCTCCCCTTAGTCACACAGCCTCTAAAGTGACAATGTGGAGACTAGAACCCAGCTGCGTGACTGCAATGTGACAATAATATACCAACCTCCATTACTTCCCCAAAACAATGCTTCTCTGACCTTCTGAATTCCCACAAACAAAACAACTCTTCCTCCTCTACCTCAAATTAGCCAGGGGGTTTGTCCATATAACAAGAATAACTAGTATTCAACTAATAACTAAAGCTGATGTCTGAGGTAAATATTCTATATCTTCCTCAACCCCTGGATTTCCAAGTTTACAGCAAAACAAGCCATTGAACACTAATTTCATTTCCCGAAAGAAAAAATATTGAATAGGTGTCTTTATCAACACCATTCATCCTCCTTCGATGTATTACATTCTGTGCCTGGCACACAGATCTGGTTGAGAACATCAAGTTAAAAATCAAACAATTGATCACTGAGTCACTCTGCGTGATGACAATCACCTGAACATGCATTTAAGTGGCTTCAGGACAGGAATGGGGTAGGCTATGGGAAGCTTTACTCACATCACTTGATCCAAAGAGCCTCAAAGGCCTGACACAGCACTCAGGGGCTTTGTTTGGCCAGTTCAGTGTTTTTAAAACGTTTGAATCTGTTGTTGACATTTAAAAACCAGAAGGGATTGCCTAAGATTCTGGATATTCGATTTCTCTTGGACACTTGGAAGAGCTGTCAACTCCAGGCTATGGCCCCTTCTGCAATACTAGCAGCTGCTTGCTGGAGGACCTGGGAGGGCCCACACACCCCAGAGGCCAAGGCCTGGCTTCATTTCAGACCCTGGGACTTCTCCAGTTTTTAAACAGGAAGTCCAGTGTCCCGGGAAAGCACCTTGTCCCAAGTCAATCACTGATGCTCCTTGCCTGGCCCCATTGGGCACTGCACTTGTGACCCTGTCCCCATCACCGCCTCATACTCCCTTGTTGGCCTTGAATGATGTGCAAGGCCATCCTCCATTAGAATCCTGCTTCTTCCTGCCTCCAGCGTCTGACTCTTCTATCCTCCCTGTCACTCCCCTGGCATGTGCATGTGCCAAGGATGCTCTCTCCGGAAACAGGAAGTCCAGTTCATTTCCTCCTCCAGGAAGCCTTTTCTGATTTCACCTGACTCTCTTCAGTCCTGGGCAGAACAGCACAACCCCTATCCCTCATACTCTAGCCACACTCAATTCTTCCTTCTTTTATTGCACTCACTTCCACTAATACAGCAGACTCCGGGCATGACCTCCCTATAATAACACTAACAATGTGAAAACCATACAAATCAAGTTGAACACTTGGTCTCTCTGCAGTTAGGAGCTTCGCCCATGATTCATCAGAAAATAAAACTATCCTACAGCTATCTGCACTACACATTCCCAAGTGTAAGAACATTTGGGCCCTGTGAACACTGCACCCAGCTCTCCTCTTCCTCTTTGTGGTTCCTAAAGCACAGGTTCACGTCTGTGCCATTAGCCCTGCAGATGTACCAGAGCAGGGACTTTCTATTCCTGCGTCTCCACATCCCAAGTGCTCAGTGACGGCTTCCCAAGGGAGTGAGTGAATGAGTGGCTGAACTCTCTTCAAAAAAGGCTGAGAGAACTGTCTCCTATGCTGTGATTTTAAAGGAAAAAAAGTCCTCTCTTTTACTTGCAAATACATTCTGCAGATGATACCAGGCTTCTCAATGACAAGCCCAAGCAACAGAGAAAGAACACGTGTCTGCTTGGGAGCAGAGAAACTTTCTGAAAACTGTGATGGGGCCGAGAGCCTGGGTGTATCACACCAGGAGCCTTCTGCTTCCTGCTAAAGAAGTGGCTGAGTACAAGGACAGGTCTGAGTATACCAGAGATAGAAGACACGATGTCACTTTCCCAGGTCTCCTTTACCATATGGACGAGTTCGACAAATTCTGCATCAGAATCACAATCTCGAGCTACATAATTTCATCATTCAACATGAGGTAGAAATATTTGCGCTGCATCCTTTCTGTAGTTTCCTTTTCCTTTCCGCCGTTTCCACAGGGGCAGGACCTTTGTTCCTCCTCTGCGGCAGTGGTTCTCACAGTGTGGCCCACAGGAACAGCATCAGGAGTACATGTGACTGTCTAAAATGCGTATTTTCGGGCCACAGCTCACCAAACCAGGGACTCTGGGAGTAGGCCCCAAAATCTATCGGCAGTAAGGCTTGTGGGGTTCTCTGGTGGTGCTCAGTTGTGAGAACAAGTGCCTGACAGAGGTCTGGAGAAAGCATCTCGTGAGAGCAGCCTCATAAAAGAAAGAGTGCTAAACGTTGCTGTTAGGGAGGAGGAGGAGGCAGAAACTATGGCAAAGAAAAGACACAAAAACGAACCCAAGGTGGGGGACAAGGTGCTGAGATTATAAGTGACATAGATTGGTAACTTCTGCCTTTCACATGCCTCCAAGATGCCTCTATGATGGCTGTGTCCTGACCCCAGTCCTACCAAACCGGCCTCTGCTCCTAGGCACTTGCATGTCTGGACAATGACTGTATCAGCAATGACCGTGGTGGGCTTTGGTCAACAGAACTCACCATGGGTCCTCTGCTGAGCAAAATTCCCCCAGGGACTTCTCAGGCTGGGACGGGGTGGAGGGGGCCTCAGGGAGGGCTGAGGTTGACTTCTCATTAGGACCAGCGGAGTCAGCTCAGGGCTGCTGTGGTTTACATTTAATTTGGTTTAAAGGAAATAGGGTCTGTTGTCTTGTATTTCACCATTGCATGAACATAAATACTCACTACATCTAGGCTACTTTAAAGAGATACTTTTGTGACCAACATCTTCAGGCCTTCCCAAACACTTTAAACAACACTAATTTATGGAAACAGCAAAGGGGAACTCAGGGAGGGCTGAGGTTGAGCAAAGGTAGCGTTTTGTTCTCTGATGTAGGTATTTTAGGGGCACCGGAAGATGTTTCATGAGATCATAGAGACAGCCCTAAAGCCCCACTTCTGCTTTCCTTGATTCTAGGAGAGAAGCCCACCGCTCTCTCCTGGGCAATCCCGGCCAGTGTTACTCCTACTAGTGAGCTTCTTAATGGTGAGTAAGCTCCCTGCAGACCCTCCTCTCACCCAAAAGTGAATTCTAACATTCCTGGGCATAGCCAGGCTGAGAATCCAGTACCATTCCACCTCCCACTCTTCACCTGACCCAGAGATACTTGCAGACCACAGTCCAGAAGGCAGGGGCACTCACATGGTCTCTGTTCTGGGAAATACAAATTCTGCCTCCTCTTCAGTTTGGCCTTGCTGCCCTCCCTCCTGACTTTGAGCTCTACCTTGATATCTGTGATCTCAGCAGGAATTGCTTTCTTTAGTGCCCCACCCCCTCTGCTGTTTATCATTTCCTAATTATCATTGTAATATTTTCCAGCATATCACCTGAACCAGCAGGCACTAAGTTCCTAGTGGTCAGGGATCTTATCTTACTTGCATCTTTGTATTATACCCACTGCAGGCTGACACAGATTAAATTTTCAATAAATATTTGTAGAATGCATTATATGCACAACCACCCATTTGACAACTCCAGGTTGATATTTTACAGGCATCTCAAACTGCAGATGCTCAATTGGAATTCTTGAACTTACCTCTTCACTAATCCCAAATCCGGTTCTCTCCCTTACATGCCAAATAGCATCTCCATCCTCCCTGATCTCAGTTACTTATATGAAAGGCTTTGGGCATCTTTGACACCTTCTCTGTCTGGGTGCATTCACCTCATGACCAAGTTCTTTGCAATGCCACCTTTAAAATATTGCTAGATTCTATTTCTCTCTACCTCAGGGCAGACATTCTTATATCTCCTATGTACTCTAGCAGGAGTTTCTAGCTGTTTTCTGCTTTCAGTCTTGTTCCTTCTACTCCAGGGAGCAATGAGTTGACTTTAAAAACACCTGAGGCTCATTACTCACATCTGTATGTAGCCACAGTAAAACTAGTCCTTAACTTGGTTGCATCTGCTACTGCTCTGCTCAGACACACTGGTTTGCCCCAAGTGGGGCAAATTTGTTTAGCCTAATAGGTTCTGCCTTTTATTCTTCTCATAAAACCTCACTGTTTTTCTTCTCAGCACTTATCACAGTCCTCAATTAGATATTTATTTATGCAATTGCTTGTTTAGTGCTTCCTCTCCTTTCCCAGGTAGAGCTCCTCAAGGGCAGGGAAAATGTCTGTTCGGGCACCATTATCTTCCCAGCAGCCACCCTCACACCTGAACGTAAGAAACACACAATAAATATATTTCAATTGAGCACATGTTTAAATTCTAAACATTATGCTCAGAATGCTATGCTTACTCTTGCTCTGTTGTTAGAGTTGATTAGCCAGCAAAGGTGAGGCGTTCCCCTGATGCGAGGCAAAACTGGGCAATTCAATTTAATTCTGTTCAGTGTGGTTCAAGTCACTTCAATTACATTCAATTCATCTTAATTTAATTCTAAAACCTTCGTGGACTCAAGAAATCTGACAGCTTTTTATAGGTATAGAAAAGTCAGTGATGAAGATGATCCATTTCTTGCCCTCAAGGGACTCCTCATTTTTCTCCCCTCATCGTATGGCCAAGGAGAGTTGTATGGCTGGTCTTACATACATGCAAAAACCGCAAAAAGGAAACCAACCAACATAATTGGACCTAAATACCCCTACTCACTTAATGTAACACATTTGGGTATTTCTCATGGTAGTTAAAGAATACAACACAATAGTGTGTAAGTAAAGATGGTTAATGAGATAACCAAGAATGCTTAGTCCAATGACTAGCGATAGAATTCTCCAAACCATCTTGAAAAATTATCCAAGGACTTCATTTTTATATAATTGATAATTTTCTCTTTTTATTTATTTCATCTTGAATATATGAGACTTGAGCTTGCTCATTTCCTAAAAGATGTAAAATGAACACCAAGTGAAAGCACAAGACAGTACCAGTGACTTCTTCAAGTGAGTTCATCTGGTATAAGAAGCAGAACTAGAGTCTTAGGCTTCACAGGTGAGTGCATGGAGACACCAGTAACACTGATGCTTAGCTCTCTGGCAGCTAAAACAAAAACAAAAAAACCAAACCATGAAAATCTACCCTTTTACACAATTTTGATTTTCTGACATAGAGAACATGCACAGCTTTCTATGGGGACCGTGTTATTTCCTTCTTATAGAAGGAAAATGAGGCAGGACAGACCTCATCTTAATCAGCTTCACAAAAACAACAAATGCTGCTCAACCTGACTATTCCTGTGACCTCCCTCAAGAAGGACACTTCTCTGAGGGTTTGATGCAGTTTGACAGTCTACCCTTTCAGGACCTAGCTTTGCCCTGGTTATTTAACCCTGTTTACTCCAGACCGCAGTAGTAACGAAACAGCTGCTTCTCCAAGAATTAGCAGACTCAGCATTTTTGATGCTTTTCTTTTTTCTCATTTCCTGGCCAAATATCATCTCATTTCTATCTTGATGGTTCCTATTTTACCTTCTGAGCACTCAAACTTCTCCATAATGCTCATTCATTATGTCTTTCTAGATCTTTCTAAGTCTATAATGACTCTTAAAATGTGAGTGCATAACTACAATGACATCTGTTAACAAACTATCTGGCAAAAAAAAATAGTCTCTGAACTAGAGGAGCTTTCTGTAGTTTTTCAGTCCAATACTCACTCTTATGGATGACTCCATAGTATCCTCACTGAAAGATCAGTGACCCCTGCTCCAATAATTCCAGAAAGAAAGAAAACTCTACCTAGTCAGAAATTCCCTCCTCTATGGACTGTCAGAATTGTTAGAGACATCAAGACACACACAATGAAGTAGTTCCATCCCGATGTCTTTAGAGAGCCAATTTCTGGTTTGCCTAAAATTCTTTGGAAAAGTTTATAATTTATTTCCTCTGGAATATTCTGGAAAACTAAATTTTCCCTTGTTGTTTCTTTGCAGTCATAAATGTAAGTACTTCAGAAGTCGATAATCTGTTAATAATTTGTACCTATTTGATCTAGAGCCTTCCTTATCAAGTCTACCACAGCTGTTAATGATGATAAAACACAGTGGCCCGAGGGATGCAAAGCATACTAGAACTTTCCCCCAACTGCCTTAAGTATTTCTGGCAAGACAGAGAACCATGAAGAGGTGAGAGCCCTTTCCCCTGATTCAATTATGAGGGAGACTGCACGGCTGGTAAATGACAGCCCCTTCCTGCCTGCGTGGCCTAGTGATTACTGGGCATTGGTGCCTCTCTAGCTTTTCTCCTGGCTTCAGTACTTAACAATCTTTAAGAGAACTCTGTCCTACCACTGAATATTAAAATGTGATATTGTTCTTATAAAAATCAATATTTAAAACCACATGCTACTAACACATGCCAAAATAAAAGAAAAAACACTACCCCCTTTGCCATCTATTTTAGTCATAAAAGGGAAGTGGGTGGTAGGATAAAGACATCAGCCCTGTGTGTATGTAAGGAAAGCTGTAATTTAAATTTGCACACCAGGGTTCAAGAACATTCTAATCCACTAGCCCATTACTCCAACAGTGGCTTTTCCAGCTTTCTGCTTGCCCTGCTTGTCTTTTGTTTCCTTTTGGAGTTTTATTATTAACTGCAGAAACCTGAGCTTAGAATGGGACAGGCAAAGATGATCTCTACAAAATGAGAGGCCAACAGCGTAAGTTCTGTTTCCTGCCAAAGTTTCCAGATTTAGGTTCTCTACTTGGCCAGGTCCTCCTGCTTCTCCATCACAAAGGCAGGTGATTGCACTGACTGAAAACTGCACTTTGTCCATGTGCACGTGTACATCCTGTTTCACAGGAGCACACCAGTCCATTCTGTGTCACGTAGGAAGAACGCTCCCAGGATGAATGCACCGCTTTCATTTTCACAAAGCAGAGTGCAGTGGGTCTGGGTCACTGACAGCTGGGAGCCATCTCCTGGCTCCTCATGCCCTCAGGCTGCATTCCCTCCTGAAAACCTCCCCTTCTGTGGCTTAGCTCATTTGTCTTCTCAAGCAGGCTTCTTTAAGGAAATCAGAAATGCTAAGGAGAGGCAGCTGGGGAGCAGCACAGTGGGACCAAGAGGACAGCAAAACTAACTAGAGCTAACCAACCTCAATGCTAACAGGGATAGGACCAGATCAGGAACTGAGGAAGATCAAAGCACCTCACCCCTGCAAAGCCAGAGAACTCTGAGACTGCAGGCCCCTAAGCATCCCCCTTGCCTCCTGTGACTCCCTCGTGCACCGCAAACCACCCTAAGCAGGAATGAGGGTCTCAGCTCATTCATCTGGGGGGTGAGGACAGACACAGGACTTCCAGTTCCACCTGTGGATGTGGGCAGTTTCTGGACACCACTGAGCCTCAATTTTCTCACCTGTTCAGTAGGGAGAGGATACCTATCCTCATGGGCTGTGGAAGGGGCAATCTAGAGCCCTGATGCTGAAATAGTAATAGAACTAGCATTGGTTGAATACTTATATTCCATGCAGTGGGCTAACTCCTTTCAGGTTTTATCTCATTTAATTCTCATGATAATTCTATAAAATTCCATATTATAGGTACAGAAACTGGAGCTCAGAGTAGTCAAGGAACTGCCTTGAGGGTCACATAGCCAACTAGTAAGATGCTGCCTGATTTTACCCATTTGTTCATTCACCAATATTTATTAAGGTCTCACTCGACATCAGGCACTGAGAAAAAACAAATCACAAACAACTCCCACCCTCAGGGCACTTATAGTCTTATTACTACAATGTACCAGGTATGGAGTAAATGGAAGTTGAATCAGATTATAAATTCTACTCAACCCCCAGACTAGGATAACAGTGCTGCCCCTGTGATTTTGAAAGTGTGCAAGTCCTACAGGGACAAAATCAGGCATGTTGGCCATGGCAGAACAATGATACACATTTTCCTTACAGTCGACACATTTCTAGACTAGGAAGTTTGAAAGGAACCTCAAGAATGAACTGAATCCAATTGAACTCCTCTTTCCAAGGAAGATTCAGCCAGGAAAATCTGCTTTAAAATCCAGGTTAAATAAAACCTGATTTACAAACTGGTGAACTTAAGGGTATTCCTGTACTTTTAAATAAGGAGCACTCTGGTACATTTTAAATAGGATTGATTCAATGTATTTTCTTAATACATAGCTTTTCAGGAATGCAAAGTACATCTGTGTACTGTACTTTAAGGCTTCTAAAAGGCAGATGATGCCTTTGTCTCTGTTCAGTAACAGACTCAAATCTCCAATAACACTTGTATGCAAGTCTTTCTTTACCTCTAGCCTCACTGCTACCAGTGATGCTAAAGGTCACTTCTAAGAGAAATGGGTGAGTGATTAGAGTCTCTTAAGTTCTGAAGCAGCCTCTGCATTGATAACATCACTGATGGGTAAATTTTGGTATCGTTTCAGCTGATGTTTTTCTAGCTGCTCCAAGTGATCCAGGCTGTCTAAAAATCCTCTTGGGGACACTTCAAGCAGGATCTGTAATCTGCCACACAGGTCAGCACCTGCTTGACCGGGATGAACCAGCCAGATCAAGTCCTGCTCTTTCAGGACACAGAAGGAAGCTGGGATTCAGAGAACTAACATGACTCGATTGATGACATCCAGTAAATTTGTGGTAGAACTGAAAAGACAACCCTGACCCCATACCTAGCACTTTCCTTAGCAATCTAAGTCTCTTTCTCCGTAGTTAGCTCTTTGTTTACTTGAGGTCAAGAGCTATATTTCGATATTTTTTTTAAAAGGATACTCATTTAGTTGCTTAAAGCATAATTGCTTGCTTTGACTTGAGTGGTACTGTGAGCTTTGTATGTCTTTGAGGTTCAGGCCTTGGCCACTGAATCTATAGAACTTTTATGACGTACCAGTAGCTACACCCCAGAAGGGAGGTGTTCTTAGTGCCTGTTCTACAGATGAAGAAACTGTGTTTCAGAGAAGTTAAGCATGACCTTACAGCAAGGTGGTGACTAAGCTGGAATTGGAAACCAGAGTTGCTTGTCGCCTTCTCCTGCATGATACTCAGTGTCCCTAGAACCTTAATGACTGGGGGGAAAAGGACAAGATAGGCCAAATTGTGCCTTGGTGTCCTGGTAACCAATAAGCATAATCACCCCATCTAACTCAAAGACATAAAGATGTAAAGTGGAAGCACAAACTGTGGAGATAGGGGATGCTCACAGCTGATAGGACCTTCTGTCTAGACTTTCTTTTTCCCTCCATCCTTCCCTTAAATATTTATGGAATATGCCAGCTACACAGTCAGTACTTAGCAAGTTTTTGAGCTTGGAGCCTTCCTACTGTAAGAAAAGCCAACTCTTCAGTCTCCAACATGCCTTTCACTGCCCAGATGACCATCTGCACCCACTGGCCCAGGGGAGCACCCCGTTTGGCCCATTTAGGCCCTCTTGGAATCCTAATTGAACAGCAGAAGCCTGGTGTTCCCATCACCCTCCAGGAATAGCTGTGCCTCTCCAGAGTTTTCCATCATTCAAGGTCTCTGTAAACCTCTGGGGCTGCCTTGCTCGGGAATGCACCAAGGTGCTTAGCTTTGCCCACGTTTGCTTTTGGCAGGTGAAGTCCCAGAACTGTTTTGCTCCTCGGAGCCCTCCTCTTGGAAGCTTACCAAGTCACAAGAAGCACTGCTGTGATTGATTCCTAATGCCTCTGCTAAGTTTCAAGAGCTGGTGGAAACACCTGCCCATATTTTAGAGATACTGTACTGCCCTGGCTGACAGTTCAAGTTACTATTGATTCTGTCATCAGATTGCTCATGTCAGCAGCCCAGGTGAACCTGTCCATACCTTTTCAGCACTGGCCTTGACCAGTCATGTGAACTCACTCCCCTTGTCTTTGGGAGGGCCTAGCCCTCTGCATTTTGGGGAATCAGACTACCTCTGCACAAGGAATTCCCTCCTTGAAGCTCAGTTTCCCCACGTACAAATCAAAGAGCATTTCTATTCCATTTCATTCATAGATGAGCTTTGGGGCCCTTCTGTAGTCAACCTGTGCCTGGCTCCGCAGAGCCATGGGATTTGGGGAGGGAGGTACTGGAGGCAGAGGGTCTTTCTCTGCCTGGTTGACTGCCTACCTCTATTGCCAGAGGTCTGAATTTTCTTTTTTTAATTTTTACTTCAAAATACAAAAAGAGGAAACTGAAAAATCAAAATAAATGTTTAATTAAATGTCTACATAATGGAATGTTATATAAACATCATTAATTGTTAAATTTGATAACCATAAAAATTTCATTTCATTTGAAAACAATTTGTTCTTTAGAATGGCTCACTTTGAAAGGATTTTCAAATATGTCTGGTGATTGCTGAGGGCTCCTAGCCATGAGTTACTCATAGCCAAATGCTCTCAAAAGCCAAACCATGTAAATCTTTTAAAAATATATCACAGCAAAAAATGTTAGTGTGGAATGTGGGTAAGTTGCAATATATTGAATAAGCCATAGGATGAGGTCTCCAAAAGAATGAGTGCTCAGGGTCTTTGAAAGACCAGAATGCATAATACAAAGACTAATATTTATTAAAAAATTATTCTATGCTGGGCTTTGTTCTAGGCCTTTTATTTGGAATATCCTGTTTAATTCTGGAGACAGTCTTTAAGTTACATACAATTACATATGTTCCATTGCACCTGTGCATTCCATAACCACAGATCAATCAACCATGCATGGAAAATAGAAAACAATATATTATTTCTATATCAACCATACACAGGTTTTTCCTGTCATTCCCCCATGGATGATATAACAACCATTTACATAGGATTATATCACATCTTATAATCTAGAAATAATTTAAAATATATGGGAGACTATACTGAAAGTTATAAGCAAGTATTGCACTATTTATATGAGGGAACTGAGCATTCTCAGAGTTTGGTATTTACCAGGGATTCTAGAACCAATCTCTCCAGGATACTGAAAGACCACAGCACTACACCCATCTCATAGGCACTATCCCCATCTCATAGGCAAGAAAACTGGCTTCGAAGTAAGCAAGACTTGGAAGGATATGTGTTAGTAAGCCACACAGTTAGCATGGGAAACCAATAGCTCCAGGCCTCATGCTCTTCGTGACTTTACCATATAAAACGCCTGGCATCCCTGAATGTTTCCAGAGAAGAAAACAAGTACAGGTTGGCTGAGAAGGAAAAGATATGCAACTCACAAATTAGGAGTGCAATTTAGACTGCATTAAATAGAATCCACCCCTCGATTGGACCTGCAACTCGCTACCTCCTCTGTGGTTTATTCTGTCACAGAAGTCACCTCTCGCTAATTTTGAGCCTCACCTGTATGCCATTAATCATGCAAATAACAGTAATAAAGAGCTCATAGCCATTAGCAGCTCCATCAGAATCTTCTATAATACTCACTCTCAGTGAATTCTCACAACGACCTCCATTTTATAAACAAAGGAACTGAAGGGTTAGAGATTAGAAATAATTTGCCAATAGGCAGATAGCTTTCAGAAATAGTGGAAATTAGGATACATACTCTGGTCTCACTCCAAAGCCCAAACTGTTTTTAATTAGTAATATATACATATTGTTTAAATAATTCAGTAAACAAGAAGTGCATTAAACAGAAAAGTAACGTTCTTCTTTTCCCACAATCAGCCTACTTTTCTCTCCTTGTGTCCCACTGTTAGCAGTCCGGCAGGCATCCTCCCAGACTTTTCCTGTGTGTGTACCAGGTATTTATCCATCCATCCACTCCTTCATTTACTGTGGTGGCTTCACCCTCTGCTTGTAGCAACTCAATATCAAGGATAATATCAAAGCCAGCCTTGAGAAATGACAACCCCTTTCCTGAGATATCACAATTCCAAGGGCAAGGCTGACCAGACCCCCAATGTTAGTGAGATCAGGAAGAGCATGCAGAGTGCTTCTCACTCATGTTACCAATGCTTGCCTCTTGGCAGCTTCTCTCTGGCTAGCACACCAGTTCTGTCTATTCATGTGATGGAATAAAATGGCGTACTGAGGAGGCATTGGGGCTTGGCTGTCCCCCACCCCATGTGTGGGGAGGGTGAAGAAAAGCAAGGCTCTTATATAAGACGAGTGGCAAAAACCTCAGTGTTGTTTCTGTTTGTTCTTTGCTGAAACATGAACCATAATTTAAAGCTTCAGAAAAGAGCGCCAGCCAATAGACTGAGTTACTTGAAAACAGGACCCTGCTACAATGAGTGTTGCAAGTCCATTTCTGGTGGAGCATTTGCATGGTAGGTACTCAGTACACTGTAATACGATTAAGTTGGGAGGATAATAACAGTGCCTTCTCCCAGAGCAGCACGCAGACAAGCTCTATGGCAGTGAATTCTTATTTGCAAAGATGAGAGATTTTTAGTCCTCGGATGGCTTCTCTTCCCACCAGTCTCCTTCTGTTTTCATACCCTCAGTTCACAGGCAAAGGAAAGCTTCCATCTCTCTGAAATAGTGGGAGACCCCTTGGGGTTTGGTAACTTAAACTGCAGTGCTCTCTCTTTCACATTTTTCCAGGATAGAAGTGTTTAATAATAGGCACCCTACAATGTCATCTGGATAAAAGGAGAGACTTCCTGGCTGAGATGGTCAGGACGGCATAGAGCCCAAGAGAGGAGGTAGTGACAGGTGGGAGATCAGACCCCTGGTCCTGGCACCTGCATCTTGGCTGTATGATTCTGAGCAATTTACTTAACGTTTTCTATTTCTCAAGTTTCATCATGAAAATGACGACAATTGTACCTATTTCATAAATAATATTAGTACTTGCACAGCAGTAATGACACTATAATTACTATTATTCATGGTGTAAGGAAAAGGATTATACAAAATAATATGAGTTAAAATACTGAGCAGAATGTTTGATGGATACATACATATGTGCATGTGTATAAAACGACAGCTCAAAATCATATTATTAACAGTAAACTCTAAACACATATGATAGTGCTATTTTCAACATTCAACCACTTAATCTCTAGTGACAACTATTTGTGGAACAAATGGAAGGGCTAGATTCATCAGTGAGACCCTGAGGAAAGGGCTTCACCTAACCCATCCTCAAATCACTAGAATTGGGCAGGTGACATACAGCAGGCTCTGTAGATGAGTTAGCCATAGCTTCTAATTCTGAAGACTCACTGGGGAAGGCCAAGGGCTCTGGATTCGTATCCAAAAAACCTCAGTCTAACTTCTGACTCTGCCATCTGTTATCTGGAGTACTGAGAGCCCCTCCACTGGGGGCCACATACTCAGACAGACATTCAGAAAGGATGTCCATGGAACAAACAAGAGAACCAAAAAAAGGAGGCTGAAAGAGTCCCTGAGGTGGTCCATACCAGTTAAGACCCCAAGTAGAACAGTGAGAGTAAGAAATGCTTCCATCTCCTCTGCTTTGTAAGAGTAACACAGAGGTTCATGAATTTCCATGATTCTGGCTACAACTGAATTGTAAGCATATATGTACTGTAACAGCTAGAGCAGTGGGGAAGCTGAGAAGGTGTGGTGTCACTCAAAAGCAAGCAGCTCTCCTCAGCTTCTGCCAGTCACAAAAGCACAGTCCTTGGAGAGTCAGGCCCAACTCCTGAGCAGGTAGAAATCTGGACATTAAAGTGAAACCTCTCAAATGTTAGATATACTCATCTGATTCAAACTGAATTCTATCACTCTGAGAGGGGCCATACCATGCAGGTCAATCAAAATGTGTGTCACATTTGCCCCAGGGCCTGCAAGGGCTTACTCTTTCCTGCAGCCCAGTAGATTTGGCCTATTTGCAAAGCAGGCCCCAGTGATTCAGATCATGTGATGAATCTCCTTATGCAGGTGGTTAGTCATAGACCTGGGGACAGAATCTGGTCCTGGTACTCCCGTCAATCTTAGGAGATCAAATAATGCTACAGCAGAATGTAGCTATTATAAGGAATAATGACCGAATCTCCAGAAAAATAACACTGACAAAATACTTCATCGGTGAAAATAGCACATCCGAGGCCTACTGTCACACAGAAGGTCAACAACAGAATCCAAATGCATGAACAGAAACCAAAATAGAAAGTGACACAATCCACAAAGAAATGCTCCTTTGCTACAAGATAGGGCCATAACATGTGCCCCACGTCTCAAGGCTCTGGGTTCCAGCCGCCCAGTGATCTTCATCCTGTTTGCCCAGATTTGTCTCTGGAAAGCTTGACTATTAGGCTGAGACAATATTAGTGTTTAGTGAGCTCTTAGTACACACCAGACAGTGTCTAAGCCCTTTGCATGTATCGGTGCACTTAATCCTCAAACAACTCTGTGAGGAAAGTCTTCTAATTTTATTGCGAGGAAACTGAGGCCCGGAAAGGTTAATAGGTTCCCAAGGGCATAGAGTTAGTACACGGCAGAGCTGAGGATTGAACCCAGACAGTCTGGCTCCAGCTTCCGAGCTTTTAAACACTGCCAGTGATGGTTCCTGTCTCATTTTCTGATCCCAGGACAGAAGGGGATGAGAAAGGCTACTGCTGTCTCCTGAGAGCTTTGCCAGATGGCTTGTGCATTCTTCAGAGCAGGGACCATAGCGTCCCTTAGTGTGACGCGTCTGCGATCCCCTGAGATGCAGAGCTGGCCTTCTCCTTCACTGTGACTTTTATTTACGCTTGCAAATGTGCACTGTACCATGGGATAAGCTAAACCAGAATTCACTATGAGGGAAAATCCAGGAAGGAGACTTGCTGACTGAAATGAGCATGCATGTGTGTTGGAGTCTATTTGCATTCCCCACTTCAAAAATGAGACCTCTGGCTCTTCTATCAACAAGTCTCAAATGACAGGGTAATGGCCTTCTGCATCGGCTTCTTTAATTAAATGAACTCTGAAATGTTCCACCTCTATGTTCACTCAGAAACTCTCCTACTCTGTTCCCTTTTGATCTCTGTAATTTATTTTAAAGATCACATTGAACATGTTATTTGCTCGGTGAGCCATGGCCCAAAGAAATCAAATTCTAACCTGATCACATCATTCCGTGCCACGTCACCCCCATCATTAAAAAGCTGCCGTGCTCCCCACCTCTAGGAACTGATGCCTTCAAATTGGGTCTGAATTCAGTCTGGAGTTCCAGGCTCCAGCTGCTTTTCCACTTTCTATTTTACTTTTCATTGACTTGTTTTCCTTTCCTTAAAACAAACTGGGCTATGTTTTTTGTTTTCTTTCATTTTTTACCTCCAAGAAATACTCCAGAGTCTCCCTTCCCACAGCTGATGGCACATGAATGTCCTCTGTACTGCTGGGTCCCCACAAGGCTTCCCACTCATTGCAGAGTTTGCATTATCATGCTCTCCTCCCAGGAAGTATAAAACTGGAGGCCGAGGTCTGGAGCAGCAACAATTCCTGTCATATTTTGTGCACAGAAGGTGCTCATAAGTGTTTCTGAGGCTGAATTAATAGTCCAAGCACTCCATCAAGAATGGTACAGCCTGGACACTTGTGCTGACAAAGATACCAAAGAAACCAGAGCACAAAGTTATGCAGTCAGCCCTGTCTATGTGTGGAACTGGTACCTCCAGATTCAACCAACTGCAGAGCATTCGAATCGGTCAGAAAGAGAAATTGTACCTGTACTGAACCTTTACAAAGTCTTCTCCTCATCAGTATTCCTTTAAAAATATAGTACAACAATTATATAGAATTTGTATTACAATAAATAGTGTAAGTGATCTGAAGAAGTCTTAAAAGCGTGTTGGAGGATGTACACGGGTTACGTACAAAACTGCGGTATGCTATGTAGAGGACCGGAACATCCTCAGCGTTTGGTATCCATGGAGGGTCTGGGGCCAATGCCCCATGGATACAGAGGGACGACTCTATGCTTTGATTTGTGTGCTGTGCTTTTCATCTAGTAATGATCTTGCATATTAGCAAACACGTGGTTCTGATGTAGGGAGGGCTGGTGGCTTCTGTAACTCCTAGGAGACTGCATGCAAACAGAATAGTACGTGGGCATTCTTTCAACTTGGCAACCTAACCAAGGCTTGCAGGGTGTTCCTTCCCCTGAGCAGTGTGTTCAGCACTGAGGAACCATGGAAGAATAACTGGGTGGTGACGGTCATTGGAAGCTGTTGATCAATAAAGAAAGGGAACAGGAAAACCATACTGAGGGGCTGACCCCGAGGGACTCAAAAAGTAATCTATAGGAAGAAAGTACTAAGGCAGAGAAAAATGGGGGACAGGGAATGAGAGGTCTAGATATTACATAAATGGATGTGAGTATATGCAATATATATATATATATATATATATATATATATATATACATATATATATATACACACACATATATATCTCAATCACATATAATACTTAACACCTAAAATTTACTTACATGTTTAGTTATCTCTTTAAAAATAAAAATCTGAATCCCTCTGTGAATGTGGAGGCTCTGTGAGAGCAGGAACATTATCTGCACTATTCCCCCTCCAGTACCCCCGGAGCCTAGGCCAGAAGAGACTAAAGATTGTTTACTAAGTGAATGAATAAAATAAGAGGTCAGATGGGGTTTCCACATTCAGAATTTAAAGCAGGATGTAAAGAAGTTGTGTACCAAACGGTGGCTTGGTGCCTATCTTGGTGATTTGCAAGAGCACTTTCAGTGTCTTTCTTAAGGGAGTGGTGGGGTCATCTCTAGGGGAAATGGGGGAGGATAGGCAGCCGCCTACCCTGCTTTTGGCAATTGCGAAGGCCCCCAGGTAAGGCCTTGCAGAGTGCACTGCGCTGCGCAGGGTGGCATTCATTTTTTATTTATGAAACGCCTGTGTGCTCATGCTTACCCAGCAGGCACCATAGCAGTGTGGGATCCTGCGCTGCTCCTCTCCTCTAGGTAACAGGCAATTTGAAGAACAATGCATGCATGCTGACAGCCAGCCCTTCCCTGACTGCTACAGCAAACACAGCAAATACGCTTATTGGGAAGAGTCTCACCATGGCTGGGATATCTAGCTTCATCTCGAAAGGAGGAGAATAACAAAAGCAGTGAAATGAGAAGGAAGTAGTTCAGTGTGGCAGGTTAGAAGGGCTCACACACGAAGGCAGACTGACCCGCACCCGAGGCAGGCACTCTGATTAGCTGAGTGGCCTTGAGCAGGACGCTGTACCTTTGGGAGCCTGCATTTTTGTTCTCCATCAAACAGGGCTAATGAAGTCTACCTCGGAGTGGCGTTGGAGTGAGGGTACTGGACGAGCAAGCGAGCAGCCCAGCACCTGGCGCTCAGCCTAGGCCTTGTCAATGAGTGCCAGCTCCCTCCTCGTTTCCCTGGGGAAATGTTCTATCCTGTTCCAAGACTCTTCTTCCCAGTCTTGGCTCGGTTCATTAATATATTCGAGTGAGTTCACGGTGACTGCATCGCACACCAGTTAAAAGAATATGCTCCACTTTCAGACTGCTCAAGATCATATCCTGGCTCCATCACTCATTAGATGTATGACCTTGGAAGGCTGCGTAATCTCTCTGGACTCTAGTTTTCAAACCAGCAATAGGGACTCCTGGTGTTGAGAAAGTATAAATGCACTTTCCAAGCAAGGCAATTAGAACTGTGCAACTCACTCTAGCCTGAATGCACTCATAGCTTCTCTGAAAATCCCTTCATCATGGTGAAACTTCTCACTGGCCTCAGGACCTTTGTCCATGCTATGGCATCTGCCTAGAAAATTGTGCTCCCAGAACTTGCCATAACTGCTCCACTTTGATATTCAGGTCCAGCCCAAGGGTGCTTTCCATGGTAAAGTCTTTGCTGCTGACTCAGTTGCAACTAGACCCTATCTATCCAAGCCACTCTCTATGATAAACTCCTACTGCGTGACTTCCAGATTGCTTATTGCAATTCTTTCTCCTATGCATTTTTGTTTATTGTCTCTTTCCACTCCACTGGCATGTAGCTCTAGGAGAACAGAAATTAGTCTCTTATTCCTTGAAACAGTATCTGATACACAGTGAGTTCTTAAGATTTATAGAATGAATAAGGAACGAATGAATGACTCTGTAGGAGCACTCGGTGTTCTGTGGCATTTCTCTGGAACTTGGCTGAACTGATGTCCAATACAGGAGCTGTGTAAAGGGCAGTTTCCAAAAACTCTTCTGCCCTTTCTTCTGTGAAAATCAGAGTGTGATATACTTGATAAAGCCTAAAGATAGCTCCTGGGAGACCTGCTGGGGCTTCCTGTAATGAATCACACCAATCACTTGGTTGGAGGAGTTCATGTGTCCCTTCCCTTGGTCTTTTGTCGTCTCATGCTCTTGGCTGGGCTAGTTGGCGGGGGCTGGGACATTCTTCTTCCCACTGCAGCCTTCCGGATGATGCCACAGGAATGGAGATTTAACCTTCCTCCCCAGGCCCAGAAGCATGGGTTCCATTCTCCCTCAAGACTAGGAAGACTTAAGTTATTCCGTCCTCACAGAGACTGCTACTGAAACTGCCTGCTGGAAGGAACTGGGTGCTCCTGGGTAAACGCAGCATGGGCTGTGAGGAGCCTCACTCAGCTGATGGTACGGGAATGGGTTCAGGGCAAAAAAGGGGTATGGCATCGGACGGGAACCTGTCTGGCCAGACTTTTGAGGCTTCCTGGAGCTGGCAGCAGGAAGGGTGTTCAGGTTTATCACCCACATGTGGGGAGACTGTCTGGTACATAAGGACAGGTTTTAGGGCTCAACATCAGGAAGAAATCAGACTGCATAAAGCATTGAAGGCCATGGGCATGTCAAAACAATAAGCAAAATCCAAGGGTGCTGGTTGCTAGGGAAGAGACCTGGGGCCTAGGAGACCTGGCAGAGGGAGGAGTATTCTGCAGGCTGGAAGAACTCATGCTTTTCAGGTGGGAGGAGCACACCCAACATCCCTGCTGCTCCTTCTTGATTCCTATGTCAAGAGGGTGTGGCCGTCTGCAGGAGCAGCCCAGCCAGGTATCAGCTGTGGAACCTGAGCAAACTATTTCACTTTCCTGAGCGTCAATTTTCCTACATTTGAAATGGGTGTGATAATACTTTTCTTCACTAGAAGAGTGAATGAGATAATGTATATGAAATGCTTACCATAATGCTAGGCACAAAGTAATAGTTTTATTTAATCACACTACCATTTCAGTTACATTAATTCCCATTGACTTTTCACTCAAAGGCCCAAAGAGTTAAATTTTACTCAGTTCTGTCCTCTTTGATCTGCCTGCAAAAAAAAAAAAAAAAGACTTAACTTCTGTAACTCACTAAATACCTACAGGCTTTGGGCAGATATCCGTCCCAGAGAGGTTAAGTGACTTTTCCAAGGCCACACAACCAGGCAGCAGCAGAGCCATGTCTGTCTTCTTTAAAACCTACACCTTTAATCATATCACAGGTAAAAAGGAGCCATACTGTCCTCCCTAAGGGTCTCCGTAGGTGTGAATGTTTTCTTGCCTCCAGTCATGCCAAGAAAAAACTCTCAAGTTGTAATCAGGATCTAAATCTTTGAGGGTCATTCGGAAGCCATTCTCTGGGAGGCTAGAACCCAGAGAGGATTTCTAAAAAGAAGCCATGAGAACATGTGAGAGGCAGAGACAGGGCAGTGAGACAAGATACGTGGGAACTGAAGCATCCTGAGTGGCAGGCACCACTAAGTGGACTGAGGAGAGGCCTCTTCCTAGGCCTGCGGAGAGCTCAGTGCCTCCATTGTTACATGAAGTGAGGAAAGGGCAAGGCCTCCATGCTGATGATAATCCTCTCTTGCTGGGCCAGATGATTTTTGTGAGCCTATTTGCTCATTTCATCTTCCCCATCATTGCGAAGTAGGCACTATTGTTTCCATTTCACAGATAGGAAAACCAAGGCTTGGGATGCTAAAATGGCATACCTCAGGAGGTAACACTGTTGACAAGGGATGGAGCCGAGACTCGAGAGAGGCTTGGAGAGTTTTGAAGCCTGGCTGACACGGCTCAGGTCTAGCTTCTCTCCTTCTCACTCTCTCCAGCCCTCTTGCCTTCCTTCGGCAGAGTCCTTGCCTGAACTCTGCAGCTGAGGCAGGGAAAAGGCACAGCAGCCAGTCTATTTTTGACAGTCCTTGCTGGGCACAACATGGCTCCGCCTGCCTTGAGGAGCCCATCAGCTTTATTCTAAGGTGCTGGTCACACCACTGTCATCACCTCTCAGCACCTCACTTCAGCAGGCTGCAGGAAGCAGAAGCCCAGGAAATCAAGGGCTCACCTGCTCTCTTGGTCACCCCGGCCTTGAGGAAGGGCCTTCAGTGCATCCACCCACTTCGCTGCACTTCAGTTTTTTCCTACTGTAAAATGACTTCAAAGCGAACCACTGCCACCACTGGGATGAAAGAACATTATCCAGGTAAAGTGCTTACTGGGTCCTGGCCCACAGTGAATACTTTATAAATGCTAATTATGAGCCCAGAAACCTGAAAAATTATGGAATCATACCTGCAAAGGCCAGAAGGCCCTTGGAAAGCAATTAGCCCGAATTTCTCACATTACAGAGAAGGTAAATAAGGTCCTCCAAAGGAAAGCACCTTTTCCAAATCTTCATAAGATTTAAGCGGTACAGATGGTGACAGGACTAGAACCTGTTCACCTTATTTCTCAGCACTTACCCCAGGGCAGGGATTTTCAAACTTAAGGAGCTTTGGTGTCACCTAGGGGAGGTGGCTGAAACAAGATCTCTGAATTCTGCCCTCCATTTGCCAGGGCTGGCCAGGGGTGGGGGGGCAGTGATGCTAACAGTCTCCCTGACGGTGCTGTGGGTCCCAGGACCACACCTAGAGCCAGTGGCTGTCGAGTCTGTAAAGCTCCGCACTTGCTGGGCTCAGCCAGATAGGTTCATGCAACAGGTTTGCCAAAACTGAGCCAGGGTGACTGAAGAGCATGCCACATCCTGTGGGGAACGCTGTTCCTCAGGAGAACGGGATGTCACTGTGCAGAAATGTGGGACCTCCTGTTTCGTTAAGAGAAATCATAAATCTGTTTTGCTTTTAAATAAGAAAACTCGTATTTAAATCTTAGCAACTAATTCACATGCTTTAACCTTCAGACCACTAAATCACATCCATGTGTTGAACCTGTCTCTTGGGCTATGTGTTTGGGACTTTGGTATCGTCCTTCTCACAGCGAGCCTGGATCTCTGGGCAGGACTAACCTGACAGACGGCTGTTGCCTGTTCCAGAAGAGAAATCAGGCAATGTACCAATGAATATTTTAGATTCTATCCATCCAATTCACATTCCTGAAGCATTCTTCAAATCTGAAATTCAACTTCAAGTGGTTACACTAGAAAGCAAGGACATTTCTCGTGGTCTGGGTATAGGGAAAACAAAATGTTACCATGAAATTCATAGAAGAGAAAAGCTGCAGGGAGTTTGCAAGGACCTGCCAGCCCCTCCAGCCCATCCTGACACATTCCTGGGGTTTTTTCTCCCCTAATTTTGTAACCGTAGAATTCAAAGGCCAAGTTTGTTATAGACATATGCTTTGTCAGATATTCCACATATCGCCCCTCACCTCCTTATGTATTATGAAGGATTATTCCTCTGCCTGTATTTCAGCTGCATATGGGAATGATACCATGGAACTCACACTGGGGCAGGGGAGCATCAGGCAAAGATCCTGACAGGTAACTTCCTGGCAGGCTGGCCAGGTATTTAACTATTTCCTGGGCCCCTGGACTCCCTGACAGAGGGTAGGCACTCTGCGCACTGTTCTCTGTGGTCTCCATGGGGCCAAATCCTCCCTGCCTGGCTCTTCTCTGTGTAAACCAGGCAGCCAGAGCAGCCGCCATCTTGCTTAAACTTCTTCTTCCTCACTAGACAGGAAACTGGGGAGGGAAAATTACAGTTTTCTGCAAAATATGGAAATAGATGCTTGCCAACAAGTTCAAATTTATGATAATTTCTCAATACCTCAAGACAGCCCCCTTGAACATCTGTGTGGTTCATGGATGAGTGCGTGAACTGCTGCTAATCAGAAACGAATTGTGTCAGCTCCACAGACCCATGTTTTGGGGCGTTTTTAGATATTTTCTCCTCCTACTCAGTCTCCCTCTAAGTTAATTAGACCATAGGAGAGGCAGGGATACACTTTATGATTCAGAATACCCAGGAGTCACCAGGGAGAAAGAACAGACTGAGGAAAATAATATTTTTCTTGCCGTGACGGTTGATTTTTAAGTCTCTTTTCCATCACCCGTGTACACCCAGCCATAAATAAGATATACTACCGACTTTCTTAGGTGTCAACATCTTAATGAGAGAATCTGCTTTCTGACACCTTGGAAAAGGTCAATAAAGAAAAAGAAATTATAGACAGGCCCACATCCTTCTCATGTCTGGCTGCCTCCGCGCATACCAACAGAGGCACTGGAATTGTTATTTTGCAACTGTAGACCAGATGTGAAGCCCGAATGATATGGCTGAGTGTTATTTTTGAATGGTGCATATTTTTAAAGGGAGAAAGGATGTGTCTTGACATTTACAGGTGACAAAGTTCTTGCTGCTCAGCCGACCCTGCTGTTAAGCACAAACTGAAACAGGAAGCCCTGGAGGAGTGGAGCTGTATTCCAGAAACGTCTGTCCCCATCTCAATCCTCCGCTTAAAGAAACTTATGCTGGTGATGACCCTGTGATGGTTCATGTCTGTGCTGGCCTCCTGTGACCACTGTTGCCCCATCCAGTTTGTTTCTCAGACTTCATTCCCACTGATTTTTTTTTAACCTAAACAGGATCATGGCATGATCTGCTGAAGACTCCCCACTGGTTGTCAATGCTCTCAGCATAAAATCCAGAATGTTTAAGATAGCCAAATTCTACTGGTCCACTCCTGCCTTCCTTCATCCTGTATCTCCTCTCTTGCACTCTCTGTTTGAGTTTCTAGCTGTTCAAATACCCTTGTTGCAGGGGCTTTGTACCACCTGCCCTCTGTTGCTGTTGGATCTTAGCCCCCCCAGCAGTGGCTCCTTGCCATCTGCTCTCTACACCACATTCCGTCTTCAGAGTCCTTCTACGGTTTCTAGATGAACCTCATCCCCACCGAATCATCCTCCGTGAGGACAAGCTCACTATTGTAGATCTCTTTTGAGTATCTAAAATTCAGCATGGAGTAGCACTACTCGCAATTCCAGCCAGATAACTCTTGGTAGAGAGTGGGAGGCTGTCTTGTATACCATAGAGTCAGATGCAACCATGGTCTCTACCCTCGAGATGCCTGTAGCAACCCTCAAGTTGTGAAAAATGAAACTGTTTTCAGATTCTGCTAAATGTCGCATGGGAAACAAAACCATCCCCAGCTGAGGACCACTGAACTGGAGTCTGGCACTGAGACAGCACTCCTAAAGTGCCACCCAGTTCCCAACATGCTTCCTACTTTCTCTTTTAAAGAACTGAATTACCTTTTTGAAACCCATAAAATTCTAACACAGACAACAATAGAATGAGGTGCTACTTTAACAGACACGTGCAGCTTGAGCCCCACAAGAGACTTTCAGGGGAACAGGAGGCATAGAAGTGCAATGATAAAAAACTAAAACTGTCCTGCCACTTAATAGCCAGGTGATCTTGAGATAGTGGCTTAAATACTCAGGGCCTCCAACTGAAGGTTGGGGAAATGACTGTCACCACCGCACAGGTTTATGGCAAAGAATAAATAAACTTAAAGTGCCTTATTCAGTGCCTGACACACAGAAAGAAGTAACTATAGGTTGAATCTTTTTTGTCCTTTCTTAAGTCCTCCAGGACCTTAAAAAAGAAAACTTCCTTAAAAGAACTTTGAATGTCCTATTAACTTTATATGAAAACAAATGTTTGGACATGTACATTCCAGGAAGAACACATTTATGTTTGTGCATAAAAGAAAAAGCAAGGTGATGTGTTACAATACAATTGTCCTGGATACTCTGCTCCAAGTACTGTGGTACCTTGGTTCATGAACGCTTCTGTTTGTGAACAAGTTGGTTCGCATACAAAACCATTTGGCAAAATTTTGTTTTTGTTTGCAAACTCTATATTGGATGACTAACACAACCACAGCTATCTTTTCTTCACAAATACAAACATGACCATCTTGCCAAAGTCACAGAACACATTAAGTACGTGAACCAAGGTGCCAATGTATTTCTCGAACAGACTATAAGCTGTAGCATGCAGGAAGCATTTTGTCCTGAAGGTATCACCTTCATAGCCAGTGCATTTTTGGCACACAAGAAATATTAGCTGAATAAACAAATATCTGGCTGTTTTAAAACTTAATGGTTCCTAGGATCTTGGAAGTTTCAGCAGCCTGTGTTCTCACAATCTGCCTCACTGTGGTGGAAGCTGAAGGCCCCCTCCTCCTGCAGTGCAAAGGACAGGAGGAAACCACGACCAGGCTGGAAGACAGAAAAAGGGTGCTGTCATTCACATGAGAGGCTAAATATTTCATTTCAGCGTTATTAGTGACCAAGAGGAGAATGATGGCCTCCGTGTTCTGGCAGAATGAGCTACATCATAATCTTACCCTTCAGCATCTTTGATCCAGTAGAGGAACTACTAGTGCGTGAAAAGTGTCCCCTGCAGGATATAAATATAGGAAGATTGGGAAGAAAAGATAAAAGGATGATATAACTCATTGTCCAGTTGTAAAATTAAAATAACTACAATATTAACCTCATAACATTGTGGTGAGTTTGCTGCATGCAGAAAGCTCAGAAAGAGGGCTGGTCCTCAGAAAACTCAATGCATGTTCTGATTATCATTATTCTTATTGTTATTAGCCTTTAATTGAACTCACCTAGTTCTCACATCCACAGAAGTTAGACTTTTGATCTATAGAAAACCATAGGTCAGGGAGGTGGCATTATCTATCCAAGGTCACATACCTGGGAATTATAGATTCAGGCTGCAGCCCAATTCTAAGGTATGTTCTTAAAGGGTCCCAATAAAACATGTTTAGGCTTTTAGAGGCATAACATTCCTGCCACTGCTACCGAGCTTTTCCAATATGGTGTGAAAGCCGCCATAGATATATTTAAGTGAGCAAACGCGGCCTGTGTTTTGATCAAAACTTTATTTGCAAGGACAGGCAGCTGGTTCAAAGTCTGTCAGTGAGTCACCTAATCAATCTCTCTGCCCAGAGCCTGGGCAGCCCTACCAGTTCCCCAGATACCAAGCCTGTCCTCCAGAGTGGTCAAGTTGCTGTGGTGGCAAAGCAGTGTCAGGTGTTTGGTGGGAAACTCAGGCTGTGATGGAAAACTTTGTTTGATTTTTCTCTAAGTATGTTTGAATTATTAAGAGTCTGGCTCATTAAGTGAAGGGTGTTGTTATAAGTCTATTGCTGGAGACAAAATTGCTATTTAGATTGAGTTTTGCCAATTTAACTGATTTACTAAATGGGCATTGCCATGTTTTAATTATTATCCTCTGATCAGAGATTATTTATAGGAACAATGCAGTGCTGATGCACCTAATTTATATAGGCTAGAAACAGCCCCCTCCTTACCCAGAGGTTTGTGCGCCCTTGGGAACATTTGGCCCTGTAGTGGATCAATACCCAGACTGGAATCTTCCAACATCCCAGGAGCAGCTAACTTATAAAGAAAAGAAGTCCAACAAGCACTACACTATACTGGTACTTCCTGCCTTCTCCACTAAAACACACACAAGATGGATTAAATGTCATTATTCAATTTGATCACCTTATAATTGGCTGTTACTTGCCCTTGGCACTACATCTGCTAGTAACTAGCTGCAAGGCCCCTGATATATCGCTTCATCTCCTGCTGCTTCAGTTTCTTCTCCTAAACTGGCCAGGTAACCTCTGAGTTTGGGTACAGGGCCTGAATGAGGATGAGACATGAAGTGTTCTAAGCTCACATGACCCTTCCTACATGTCCTGTCCGAGCAACCTCCCTTACTGTATCCTCATTCCTGCTCTGTCATGGAAGCATCGACATTCCCTTCTCGGTCCCATGGCACCCATCAGCATTGTCCTCCTAAGATCTCAAAAAGCTCTGCACTCCTGAGGATTAATTCTGTGTGTACAGCGAATGTTGTTGATTTTGTTCTGCATCTTGTGGAGGGCAGGCAGGTGGTTTTGTACCGTTTCCCCCACAAACTGGGGAACTATTTTGTTCTTGTTTGCAAAAATATTTCAGCAACAGAAGACTATGTCTTTCAAATAGTTTGCCCCACCTCTACCCAAGAGAAAATATAAGCTACCCTCCTAAAATCTGTCGGGCTGGCCTTTTATTAGTTGTGTTTAGAGGTGTGAAACTGCAACCACTTAAGGATTTGGCTGATAGAGAATGTTGTTTTCTGCCTGCTCTGTCGAGTAAATGTCATTCCTAATTATTATTTATCTGAAGGACTTTTGAGTTATAATGTCTCGTTCCCCTAGAAATATCTGATTTTCTGTATTTTTAGAGAACCCGTTTTTCTCCTATGAAGTTAGCATATTATGCACAATTTGACAACTTTTAAGACATAATGTAGCAGTTGGAGCTCTAAGCAAAATAACACTGGGATGAAAGATGACTTGCCCACGTCTGCAGCGTTCATCACTGCCTCCCTGTGAAGTCCCTCATTTCACTGCAAAGCGGCGCAGACGTGGCAAAGCGTTGCTTCTCCACTAGCACATGCTAGCGTTTGCTTCTTCATAATGTCTCCAGATAGTGACCTGAGATGTATGGCCGCTGGCCTAAGGTGGTAGTAGTTTTCAAAACTGGTTCTCATGCTGAACTTTTCCATTCGGTTGTGTGTTCAACAAGTCAGATTTTGGCAACTTGGCATAAAGGACAGGAAGGAAAGAGAGTGACCCAGGCTTGGCAATGGCTCAGTATCAACAAAAGGGCATGCGTTGGGTGCAGCTCACCTCACTGGCCTGGGAGCAGAGAACTTCCTTCTGCCGATTGGAAACATGGATCCCACAATATCTCAGATCCACTAATGGGACTCACAGATACTGACCCTGTGTGAGACATTGCAAAAAGTGCACAAATTCACTCAGAAATGGCAATTGCATGGTGATCGGAAGACTGTCCTTACACAGTGCTGCTTCCTCCACTCACAGGGCTTTTTGCAGGCCAGCCCTTCTATAAAAACTCTGCCTAGTTGTCTTGCCTGCTGCATAGCGGCCTACTCAAAGGACTCCCTCTCCAGTGCTCTTTCTATTAAAATAACCCTCCTTCCTAAGCTAACATTCCGTCTGGGATGACCACAACCAGTATATTGGCATCCAAGTCCACACCTCCTGAACAATGTACCCTGCCCAGCAAAATCATTTTATAAACCACTTTCTAAGGTTTCTGATGCTGTGTTAAAGCAAGAATTAATAGCAATATGTTAAAGTTGTTTTGGCAACATATCATACTGTGTTGCTGAATGAAGAAAAATTTAAAAAAAAGAACACTCGGAGGTTCTTAAATTGGCTCCATTAGGGATGACAACGGTGGTATATTCAGGAAGTGTTCGATGCTCCTGTGATCACACTCTGTTCATCCTTTCCTGTGAGTAAATCTGGACTCTGGCCACCCCTCTTCTATTCCTCACATCATAAATCTGCATGTTGAAGGAACTCCAAGAAAGGGAAGCAAAGGTGAGCAACTGCCAGGAAGCTAGAAAACTGGATGTTTGACCCCACAAGTGCCAGAAGCTGATACACACAGGACCTTGCTTAGCACAGCAACATTTGCAGAAAGGTCTCTTGACTTCTACATGCATGGCTCCTTCCCCCAAGGAAGAAGGTCAAATCAGGAAAGGAACTAAGTGGGACTAAAGATATGTTGTTTCTAAAAGATAGACAAATGAGTAGATTCTTCCCAGCTGAATGCAATATCAATATTAAAATAAAACCACATCCTGCATTCATTTATGCTCCCTCTTGATGCTCAGGATAATGAGTAATTTACCATAATGAGAAGACTTGTCCTACAGCAAGGACTCAATATTTACCTGTACATTAGAACTACCCTACGATGCCAAGAGGCCTCCCAAACTAATGGAATCATAATGATTAGGGGCGAGGGTGAGTGTCATACTGTATAGTCCCAGGAGATTCCAATATGCAGCCAGGCAAGAGTCACCACCCTACAGGCTAACCTTCCACACTCCAAATAAAGGAAGTATTAGTAAACAGAACCTGGTTTCCATAGCAACACATCTTTCAGCTCCTCTCCTTACAGGGCAGACTGCAAAATGAATTATTTTGTTTCTGCACCCTTATTCCCATTCCCTTTCAAATGGTAGGGGCAGGAGTATGAGAGTCTCTCTGAAGGGAAGGAGGATGGCACCAGAGGCAGTGACAATTTCTTTGCAGGGTGGTGAACAGATGTGGAAGATGTTAGGACATGAGAATGGGGGTCAGAGAGAAGTTAGTCCATCTCACTCTCTCCCTCTCCCCCCTACTCCTCCCAGAATTGCTGTCATTTGAGGATGCAGTATTGGGACAAGAATATTCTTGTAGTCATTTTTGGAGTTTGGTCCCTGAGAAATTATGACATCAGATCTGTCCTTTAAAAATACAAGAAAACCAACATTTATTTTTGAACACTATGTATGCGTGAGTTTGTATATTTATAGAAAACTATCAAAAAAGACACAACTCACTTTTCATATCAGTTACTTTGGAGGCTGAAATTTAAGGAACTGAGAGAGGGACTTGGGTTTTTTCCTTTACATTTGTGTATAAGGTTTGGATTATATAAAACAAAGAGTACATAAATATATTAGCTCTCTGGTCCAGCCTGGCTCTGATCCAGTGGTTAATTTCATATGTCATAGATTAAACACCCCAAAACTAACAAGAGCATCAGCAAGTTGTGCACATTTTTCCTGAGCTTCCCCAGGAGATCCACGAGTGTGTTCCATCCACAGGAAAATTTCCAAAAGCTTCTCTCTCTTTCCTTACAACCTCCACCTACAGCAGCTGCCATCTTTCCCCGCCACTTCCCTGCCTACCTTCCATGCTTCTTCCCTCTTCCTCACTTCTTCAGCCTGTTTCATCCAACCACTTCCCACCTCCTGGTTCCCACCCAAGCTGTAGTCCCTTCACAGCTTTTGAACCCCTCACTTAGTTCTCTGTAGTCATACAGTGACTTCATAAAATAAGTCATCCACTCTTTACCCTGTGTGTGTGTGTGTGTGTGTGTGTGTGTGTGTGTGTGCGTGCGCGCAAGCAATGCTAAAGATCAGATACTAACTGCCTTAATTACTTTCTTGTCACTGAAACACAATACCGGATACCACGTTAAAGAAGGAAAAGTTTATCCTGGCTCAGGGTCTGTGGACGTTTCAGCCCATAGTTGGTTGACTCCAAGGCAGGAAGGTAAGGCAGAGGGGCATGATGGTGGTGGGAAGCAGAGAGCAGCAGAGGGCGGAGGAAGGAAGACACACCTTTCCAGGCCATACTCCCAGTGATCCACCTTGTCCCACTAGGCTTCATCTCCCAACGTCACATTTAGCTATAACATTTATCAGTAAGACTAACCCATTGATGAGCATTATGTTCCCATGAATGCATGTGGCTCTGGGGGGACACCTAGATATAAACCAAAGCATTAACCATTAATACTCATTTTTCTTCTGTCACCTCCATCGTATCCCCCAACACTACTTTGTCTTTCCACTTAGCACTGAATCAGTGCTCTAAACAAATATCTCCATTTGTTTATTGTGCCTGTGCCAGTCTTCCACTAAACAATAAGCACTGTGAGATCAGGACCCTGATTTGCTCACTGTTGTAGTCTAGAACCTAATGTGATTCCTGCCTTTGGATAGGCTCTGGTGTTAGGTACTGCATAGATGAATGAATACATGAATATTTACCTGACCTATAATGAAGAAAGAACAACAAAGACAGGCGATGGGAAGCAGTGCAGAAGGAAAGGTTCTCCAGCAGGAGTTTTCACAGTTTTTTTTCTGGGGAGAGCTGGGAATTGTTTTCAAGATTTCTCGGCTACATATACATCTTTCTAGAGGCACAGTGCTCGCCCTCCACCACCACATGTAATGTGTCATTCTGAGAATTTCCCATTCATCATTTATAACCCTTATAAGCATCCTACAGGGCAACATTAGCCCACTTTCACAGATGAGGAAACAGGCCAGGGATGTTGTGTCACTTTGCTAATGTCAAACAGCCAATTAGCAACTGAAATAGAATTAAAACTGCAATTCTTTGGAATCCAAAGCACTCTTAACTAAACCACATCACCTCAAAAATAACCACATCTAATTTTGTCTACCAAAAAGCCAGTGTACATGGATAGGGGGGAAGAATTCAAGGCAATGGGAGGGTTCAACCAACTGAAGTGATAACTGATCAATTTCTGAAAGATAGCAATATCAGGCTATCTTGATTATCGGATGGACGGCAGTGCTGAAAAGATGGCAATATCATTCTAGTGTCCATGTCCTTCCACTGGCTGCTGTTGATGGCCAGCTATATGCTCTGATTGCTTTTGCTAGCAACAGCCCTCTTCACTTTCCTGAACCTCCTCGGTATGCCTAAGTATCTGTAAGTAGGTTTTCCAGGGCTGGGCTCTGTGTAAAGGAGTCATTCATGATCGAGAGCGTTCTACAAAGGCTTAGCTGTAAGATCAAGGATCAATCAGCCAACCAGGCAAAGTCACTATCTTTAACAGAAGGACAATGACCTCCCACGAATGCCTTCTCTCAGCTGAGATGCCATTCTTTTCTTGGCACATATGTGGGTGCAGGCCATGGCTGTTTACGTACCTCTGTAGCATAGACTGGCCGTGAAGTGTAATGAGGATTGCTTACACACTGGGACGAGAATCCTGTGTTCATTTGTCAGTGCTTCTTTGGGGGTTGATTTGTCATAAACATGGGAAGAAAAAGAAAATCTTGATGATCAGCTGAGATCATGAGCAAAGAAACCAAGGGAGATGGTTACTTAACACCCCAGAGAGACAGGCTCACCTGCTGAAGGCTTTCCCATGACCCCCAAAGGGCAAAGGTAACAGATTTAAGAGACAGAAGCAACCCTTCTCGAAATTAATAATTAAAAGCAAAAAAAAAAAATCACCAAACTTAATTGCTCTCTGTCAGCCACAGCTCATCCTTGTCTTCCATTATTTTGCCCAAATTGACTTGGCAGCATTTCACAGCCACCACATTCATTTTTAAAGGACGTTCTTGTTATCTATAGCCTGCTAATATGTTCATCCTTCACTTCTGTAAGTAATTCCAGGCAGATTTTTACTCATTTGGAGTGAATGAAGCTCTTGTTGGATAGGAGGAGGGGAAACTGTCCAAGATGAAATGTCACACATCGCCTTAACAGGCCCTCAGGCCCTGCAGGCTCAGACAGGCCACCCCAGTCCTGAGTACAAAAGGAAGGGACAAAAAAGCCTGGGTTTCTCCTGATGCTTGGCCATAGCCACTCTCTCGATGTAGTTATTTAAATTTAAATTAAGACCAAGTTATTCTCCTCTTCATATTAGCCTCGTTTCTCATGCTCCATAGGCTCACAAACCCTATTGGTAGCACAGAAGAAGATTCTTATCACAAAAGGCTCTATTGGATAGCACTGTGTCTGAGCTTTTGAACTCCCAATAGGATGGATTCTTCCTCGCTTGTCTCCTTCCTGATTTAATGAGCTATCAGCTCTATACAGAACTTCTTAGAATCTCTTTTATAGGGAATATAGTTGTGAAAAAAAAAAAGCCAAGAGCTTTGTTGATGTCTATTCTTGGACACATGAGATGATCCGGCTGGTGTCAGTGGACCAGAATGAAAGATATTTATTATACAGCCAAAGACAGGTGAGGCAGAGAGAACAGAATCCTGGTCCTTTGAGACTGGGTTATAAATGTGCAATGGATTGAACTCAAGAATACCTGTGACCTTGGCAGTGCTCGAGTTGCCCGGGTTCCTTTGCAAAAGGGCACCTGGAAACTTCAGTCCACTGATGGGTTCAGTTTGACCCCCAGCCTCCCATCTGCTTTGCTTAGGGCACAGAGATAAAAGGAACACACAAATAGTCCTCATCATCCCACGGTTGGCCCTTTAGCCAATCTCTAAGCAAGTCTTGGCTTAATTAATAGTGCACTTATATGCTAATTATTCTACTATTCAAGCAGGACTAGAAGTACCCAGGACACTGAGTGAGTTTCATATGCACAATTAATAATTTTCATCACTGAGTAATTACTTGTGTACTATGCAACCTAATAATATTAGATGTGCATTACTGGTCCGTGATTGCTCTTTTCTCCCAGCCACCCACACTTATATAGCTGTTCTCTATGAAGTTGTCATGACTTGCTGACAAATTTGTTTGCTTTTTTTTTCCTGTCTAATTTTTTATACTTTTCAACAGTTTGGAAGTATTTGGACCTTTCTCACTTTCTTAAAACTTCTTCCTTCACTTTCTACTGTTGCCATTTCCATGGCTTCTTAGCTTCTTTTGTATGACTCACGCGTCGTGTCACTCATTGGTTTGGTCCTCCTGCCCAGCAAGGCTGCCTTGCTATCAGGGAGCCTGAGCCTCACAGAGAGACGGGGCTGGAGGAAGTGAGGCTCTGGGGTAACTAAAGTCACAAGATTTGACTGGTTGCAGGAGGTAAATGGAGTACTCTGGTTCTGGGGTCAGTTCAGGGCAGACATGGTCCATTCTAGAGGGAATTTGGTATCTCTGTTCAGGCAGAGTCAGGGCAATTGATTTTGCATGAAGTAGAGTCCTATCTGCTATGCAATGGTAGAGAGAGGGATTTGAGAGACCAAGCTGACCTATCTGTTCATATCTTAGGGTGTAGCAAGACTAAGTGTAGACCCCTTCTGCTGGTAAACTGAAGTTGCCAGGACGAGTTTGTCCATGAGCAGGGAAAGCCCAGTTCTAGGTCTACAGGGAAAAGGAGTTGGCTTAGAAGACCTAGAGGAGCTCCAGGCTGACAGTATTGTGTTCTTGTCCCTAAGTGCATTCTCCCATTCATTTACACCTGCTCTACTATCATGAAAGGCACACAGATCTGAAACCCAAGGACAATACCTGGAGGCCAAACTATTTCTAAGGAAGAAAGGAACTTTCCTATGTTTCACTTCCTGATCACCTTTCAAACTTTGATTTCTTTCCCTCTTTGACTCACATCCAGCCCATTATCAGTCCTGACAACTCTCTGAATCATCTGTCAAACAGGCTTATTACCACCTTAGAACAGTAGTTTCCAAAATCTAGTGTCCTGACTGGCAGTATCAGTATCACTGGAGCCTGTCAGAGGTGTATTTTCAGGTCCCCCCACAGAACTGGAAAATCCAGGGAAGGGACCCAGAAATCTGAGCAACAAGCCCTCCAGGTGATGTTGATTCATTCTCAAGTTGAAGAACTTTGGCTGTGAATTGTAATTCAGACACCCAGCTGTGACATAAAAGACCCTGGCTTCTCCCTATTCCTCTCAACTCAGCGGAAGCCAGTCTGCCTTCTCTTCAGACTCTCCTGCCAGTGACCTCTGCGAGGCCCAGAACTTGGCAAATGGCACTTCTTTCACCTAAAATACTTACGCTCATTGGCTCTTTCCACTTTTCATATAACAAGCTTTCTTTCACCCTTTGGATTTTTTTCTCTTGGAGACAGGAAATCATCAGGTTGCTATCCTGCCCAGGGATGAACTTGCAATCCTCCCGCTCAGCCTCGCAGAGTGCTGGGATCACAGGCCTTTCGTCCTTTGATTCTTAATGCAAATGTCAAGAGAGGTTATGCTTGACCACTCTACCTTACATAGCTGCCTTGTTCTTGTCCTATAATTGACAACTGTTTTTCTTTTTATTGGTCTTATGAGAAAAGTTAGAGGCAGGGACGCTGTCTGGTATAGCTTTGTGTTTAGAACATGGCACCAGAAACACAGTATAAGCTCAATAAATAACTAGTTTCTGAGTGAGCACATCTGGCCCACACTTGCCTTTACACTGTTGACTTTTCATCTTTGAACAGCTTTGAGGTCCTATCTAGCTCCATGCCGTGGTACAATTGGCCACACAGATATACCATGATGCAGAAAGCATTATTTACTATGCAGAAAGCATTATTTACTATGACAATCCCTGGGCATGCTGTCTTCACTAGTTTTAGAGACAGGTCAGTGATCCCATCATTCTGCCCACACAGCTCCCAGATTCAGCGTTCTCAGTCCTTTTTAAAAAATCAATACCTAGAAGGTCTATGCAGATCATTCTCATTCCAAGGCTCCTGTGTCCGGCGCCTGTTAGCATTAATTCCAGGACTCATACTGCAGTTCTAAGAGGTGGAAGATAAGAAATTCATTTTTCAGACACTTGCCAATGTCAGAAAACAGTTTTTAAAGGTAAAGTGACAATGCTTCTTTAATAGCAAGGAAGGACCAGGTTGTGGGTCAAGATTGCATGTAGCAGATGAGAGATAATTTAAAAGGTGACTGGTCTCTCTCAGTCAGCACCTGGGCCACCATGGAGACTTCTCAACCTGGATCCCTTTGGCCTCTCTGGCTTTGTAGCTCTTGTCTCTGACAGAGGGATTCCCTTTTCCAAGCTTGACTCTAAGCAGTGGGTTTACAGACAGAGCTGATGACACCTTGCTGAGGAAGGTGGGCTATGTTATGAGCATGACACTGAGTGAGTGACAAAACACACTGAAGAAATTCACAAGTTTCTCTGGCAGGGAATGTTTTCTCCTTAGGGAGTCAGAAATTGCCGAATTCCAGAACAATGGCAATAGCAGCCACACGTAATAAAAGTTGAGTATCCCTCATGTAAAATATTTGGGATCAGAAGTGTGTGGATTTTTAGAATATTTCCATATACATAATGAAATATGTTGGGATGAACCCAAGTCTAAATAGAAATACAGTCAAGGTTTTGTATACACCTTATACACATACCCTGAAGGTTATTTTATGCAGTACTTTAAATAATTTTGTGCATGAAACAAAGGTATGGACTATTCTACTGTAGGATCACGTAAGCACTCAAACTGTTTGGGATTTTGGAGCATTTTGGGTTTTGCATTCTCGCACTGGGATGCTTAGCCTGTCTTCATGAAGGATGGACGATATTAATCTGACACCATGGAAAGCACACTACATGAACAAACCCTTTAATTCTATAGTCCCACCCTAAACCACAATGGCTACTACAACACTCTGAGATGAAAAAGCTGAAATACAGAGGTCTCCAAGGTCACAAAGCCAGGCAGTGCAGGGCTGGGACTCCCCCAGGCCAGTGTTCTCACCAACATCCACCTGTCCTACAGTCTTTGCTGCAGCATCTCAATCGCTCCCTCCTGAGGCTGGAGTGATTTGCTCTACCTATTGATGGGGAAGTTGAAGCTCATCATGGGCTGCCCTGAACAGGCCCTCAGTACCCTACCACTTCCCCCTCTTTACTCCTGGCTACATGAGAGCAGTGAAAATAAAGCATCATGGAGAAAGAAATCTAAGCAAGAAGAAGGAAAGTTCAAGGTCACAGACAGCTACACTGCTTGGGTAAACAGGTGAAAGCAGGATGGAGAACTGCTGGCCAGTCCCCAAGGAGGACTGGAAAGGAGCAACTGTGCTTGAACACTGATTCCTCATTTTCAGTTCTAGGGCCTTCTAGCATGTTTCTTGATGCATTTCAACTGAGAAACTTCAGTTTGGCCTTCAACAGTATGTTTTACCTACACATGTGCCGGGCCAACAAGAATGCCAAAATACTTAAAATGGGTGAAAAAGTTGGGAAACAAAGCCACAAAAGATGGTTTGGGGGCTGGGGATATA
The DNA here is from genome assembly GCA_004027295.1 of Dolichotis patagonum. Taxonomy (NCBI): domain Eukaryota; kingdom Metazoa; phylum Chordata; class Mammalia; order Rodentia; family Caviidae; genus Dolichotis; species Dolichotis patagonum. The sequence continues at coordinate 80,351 of PVJX010003097.1, forward strand.
GCTTGGTGGCACAGTGCCTGTCTGGCAAACACAAGGTCCTGAGTTTAAATTCCAGTACAAAAAGAAAAAGACGGTTTTGTTAATTATTCAGTCTTTAGCCTTCCTTCAAGAGAAGGTTGCCAGAGCTGCTGTGATGGCAGTAGGGTGACTCCATTTTTCAAGCAGAATGAAGCTGTTAATAGGCAGTCTCAGTCACTTCAAATGAACTTCACCGTGATTGAGTGGAGCCAAAGATATGAAATGGGTGTTCCATGAGAGCCTAACTTGCTCTCCAAAGAGCAGAAGAATAATCATCAAGATTTCTCTTTGCTAAATCTCCTCAGTCACAAATGAATTAAAGAAGTCTGTCCTTCTTCACAGAAAACACAGGGCAAGGTACCTCACCCCAGGAGGGTGGAAAAAGCTGAAAGGAATCACCAGACTAAGATGAGATGGAGGCTGGGTTGTAGTGGGGGAAAAGTGGGAGGGAAAGAGGGTGGGGGCAGAGGCTGCCTACTCATATGAAAGCTCTCCCCGGCCTAAATCCAAGCTCTTCTAGGCTTGACCTCCTTCCTTCCCAGGTCAGGGATGGAGCTATGATGTATGGCTGGTCGAGTTTACCCCAATGCCATGTCATCAGATGGCTGTGGTCTCCTAGGGCTTTCCAGGCACCTGGAGGGAGGTGCAGGTGCTTCTCCTTGGATTCTAGGGGGCACTGTGGTGCTTGGAGAATGAGGGGAATGGCAGGAGGCAGTGAAGTGCCCAGTTAATTACCAATTACCAAACCCTTTGTAAATACAAAGGCTCTACCTGAATGATAAATGTTATTGCTCCAGCTCCACTTTGCCAGCTACAATGTTTCTACTTGCAAATTTAGAGAATTCTCCAAGGGAAGAGAAGATTGCTTATCCCACAAAACTCCCACCCTAGCTCACATCCTGACTGGCTAAGGGCAGCAGGAGAAAAGCCTTCCTGGCAAACTTTTTCTCAAACACAAGTTGCATAACATCCATACAAATAATGGAAAATGGAAACTTAAGAACTGGTCATATGTGCTTTTTATCTTACCACAGTTACTCTTATTTGAGGGTACTTTTAATATTGTAAAGTATGTGCATTTTTGGTATCTCACTCTGTCCTACTAATCTTCTTATCAGATAAGAACCCTGCAGCTCAAAGTGTAGTGGTTTGCACAAGGTTACAAAAGAATGAAGAGGGCCAGAAGAGTGTGTGGCCCCAAGTCCTCCTCTGTGCGTGTGGTGTGTGTGTATGTGTGAATTTACGTGTACATGCAGGCCCACACACATTCATGCATGTGTAAATGCATTGTCAGTATTAGTGTCAGCTTCTAAGGTAAAGCCCATGACCTTATATTAGAACAAGTCATTCTCTGTGTACACTCTTTTATTATTATGCAAGTAACACAAAAATACAGTAAGGAATTTAGAAAATATATGAAAGGAGAGAAATATGAAATCCATCACATAGGCTTACAACCCAAATATCTCATTTAGAAAGGAAAACATGTTTATTTGAATCACTTTCTATTCATTTTTTCTGTCCAGTCCCACACTTGTATAAAGAAAAGAGGCAAAAGGAGGAAGAGTCCAGCGTGAAGGGGAAGAACATGGAGATTCTGGGCACAAAAACTAATTCTTCTAGGTTATTGCCTATGTTTAGAAAAGTGCTTTTACCTATCTAGAAAATGGAATATAATTATATCTACCTGGCAAGAGAAATTCAAAACCTGAGATTTACAAAGTGCTTAGAAGTTTGCCTACAATTATAATAGTTTCTAAGTATAGTATATTTGTTAAAGAAAGTATTTACCTAACCTCAACATGAGTTCCAAACTCACCTTCAAATGATTGCTCCTAGAAAATACCTAAGGATGTATCAGACACGCAACCGATGTAGCTTATATCCCACCAGAAGCTTTGCCTGAGAAGTTCTCTGGAATGAGGCAGTGTAATTTAAGGGAGATATAATGAGCCAGTATCTGGATGCAGCTCTGCTACATATTAGCTGAGTGACCACACACAAATCACTTAACCTCTCAGTACTATAAATCTGTAAAATGAAGTAATGATGCCAGCCTGGGAAGAAAACGTAGGTGATACTCTATGAACTGCAAAATCCTTAGTCATTAAGGATTGTTTATCTTATTGCTGTTCTTATTACAAAAATAATGACCATCATCTACCCAAGTGAGATAATAAAATTTATCAGGCTCAGTCTGAATGCAATACCAAGCTCTAAACTGACCAAGAGAATCAATTCCAGATCTCCCAGCTAACTGCTTAATTTATTAATAATATTTACATCATTTTTATTTATTAGCACTATTTCTTGTTGTTCAAGGAGAGTTTTACCATGATTCTGCCTACATAAACTATGTTCTCAAGCTTCTCAAGCCTACTTTACTCACAAAACAGGAGGCTTTGTTCCTTGGAAATTCATCCAATGTGGACACCCTACTATAATTATTTTCTACATGCTTCCTCCAAAAGCTGCACCCTGGCTACACAAATACTGAGAGGTGACAGAATTGTAGTCTATACTAATATTCTCTCATAAAAGTAGGGCGGCATTAAAGCAAAAGACAGGATGAGATAAACAGAATAGAAAGAAGGTCATTTAGGATATGGCAAAGCTCTTAAATATTTGTTCAGTGCCAGAATGTATGTGACATTTTGATAGACACAGACAAACAATTGTCATTTTTAAATCCATACTTTTCAGTGTTGTCCTCCCATACTCAGTAGGCCATCATGGTATGATTGTATTCCTTCCACAAATGAGTAAACTATTGTAGCTGTGTACTATTTAATCGAGAAACATAAAAGCTCGGTTAAGATCTCTGGGAAAAGATTGTCACTAACACTGTTGACAGCCTGCTCTGAACGGTGGGCCCTAATCCTCGAGAAAGCAATCATCTCAATACACTCCCCAGATTCAATCCCCTGTCTGAAATTGGCTTAGCTGAAGCCCTTCCTCGCCTCAATTGGTAAGGGCTCTTTGATGAAGGGAGATTGGAAAAGATTGGCTTAAACAAAGTTAAACTGACAATCCTTATTGGATGTAGGAATTCTCAGAATTTTCAAGACATGGGGCAAATTCCTAGGAAAAGTACCCATTTTTTTCTGGATAGTCTCTCAAAACTACATATTAAGAAAGGACAAAAAAGATATGAAGAAAAATTAAGATTATGTAATGTTTCTCATTAGGAACAAATCTTGACTGTTCTAATCCAAAAATATTCCATCAGGAACAATACAGATTTATTTCCAATGATGAATCCAATTCTTTGGTATATTTGCCCCATCCCTGATGTTCTGTGAGGTGCAAGGCATTCACTCTTATTGACCATAACTCCACATACTCTCTCCATATAAAAGTAAGACAGAAGGAATTCTATTCAAAATATCTGTTTTAAAACAAGGAATAGAAAAATAACAGGGGGAGGGGTTAGTGTTCTTGTGAAGGTAACTGGAAAATTTCTACAGAATGGAGGTTTTAAAAAGCGAATATTAATTCATTTAATGAACTTTTTAACTATAGATTTTGACAATCAGAGCTTCTGATTTTTAGGACCATTTCCCGATAGTGAGCCTGGCAGAGCTCCAGGCTCTAGTCCTGGGGTGGAGGTCAGAATGATGAGAAGAGCTTTCCCAACAGATCACGATAAGCTCAGCCATTCAGCTCAGAGGCTTTCCTGTAAGTGCACAGGAACAGCCAAGTCCCATCCATAAATTAATTCTGCAGAGATGGGAATGGGAACAGAGGTGATGCGCGCTCAAGGGTTACACTGTGCATCACCTGCCACTAGCATTGAGCCACCCCCTTTATGACATCGAAGGAATTTTTCAGCTGAGTGACAGCCACATCCTCTTGCCAAACCCAGCAGTTACACCGTGAGTGATGCATGGCCTTTACGAGTGCTGTGAATGGCGAGATCTGTATTGCATTTATCTCCCACATATGAATGACTCATCTTAGAGTTGGGCCAAGAAGGAAAAAGGTTGGGGGGGAGTACCTTATACACTTCACCACACCCACCCAGTTTCTGGAATTCTTTTAACAATCCTCCAAGAAATTGCTTGTTCTCCTTGGCATTTCTGAGATCAAAGTATGCAAATGAGTACCCACACAACTAATGGCATATAATTATATCTTACATAATATTATATTTCATTGTATCACATTATATTTTGCACAATCATAATAATTGCATAATCATTACTATGGTGTTCAGGCACTCTGGCATGGTGGTGAAGAGATGAGGCTCTGAAATCAGACCCTTGGGTTTGAACCCAGCTCTGTCTCCTCTGTTTCCCTTTCTGGAAACGCTCAACCTTGAAATCAATCAGTGGTTTTTTTTTTAAATGTACTCAATAGAGATTTTAAAAAATGGCCTCTAACTCATAAGATTGTGTTGTGGATTCAATGACATATTTCACGTAAAGTACTGGATTCTAAATTCAATAGCATTGCAGATTAATTATCTTTAGGATGTGAGTTAATAATTACAAGAAAATATGGTTTGTTGGTATAATTTCAGAGAATTTTGAAAGCCAAAAATGCAATGAAATTCCACTAATACTAATCTCCTGGTTAATGTCTAAGCTTCCACCTTTAAACCATCATCAAATTTAACTTCAGGTCCTGATCCCTGTTAACATACAAAGACTCCAGGGAAGAATAATGTTTTGGCTGCTTCTGGTTCCCTGCACATTAGCAGGTTTCACAGACATGCAAAGAATTGCTGCATGAGGGGGCAGGAGTTCACTGCTCATCCAAGGAAGGACAAAGACACAAACCAAAGCAAATGACCTCATGATAATTGTAATAACAATATGCCAGGAAAACCCACCATACAGTCACTACCTCTTCAAACCATTAGTGATCATTTTAATGACTACATCAAATGAACACATGCTGGAGAATTACAGCCAAAACCAAACAAGCATCAGACACCAAAGAATAAGTTGAGTGGCTGCCTGTCCAGGATATATTGATGGGCTCAGAATCACTGTCTATGACTCTTTAGTTTGGGATTTAGAGAAAGTAAAATTTGATAAGCTGGCTTCAGTTTATGTATAGCCATTCATTTCCATGGAGATAAGCTTACTTAATAAACCTGTGCACACTTGCAGGAGAGCACTGTCCAGCCCTTGAATAAGGGACAGGATACCAGAGTACTCACTTGGACTTTGCGTTTGCCCCATATGATGGCATAACCATGCAAAATTTATGTGACTTCTCAATATCCCAGTTACCCTGATACAAAACAATTAGTTGAGCCACATACCTCTAGAATACTTCTTAAATTTTAAATTATATCTATCTGAACTAAGCGATCAAGTTTACAAACTATATGAGATTATTGTGTCCTGGAGAGAAAGCTGAACAGTTTAAGTCATTCTTGACTGCATGTTAAATCCCAACCCTTCTGTTCTATCCAATGTAATACTTCTTATGAGTTTAGTGAATGTCCTTTCATTTTTCTGTCTTACATAATCAGAAGCATACTATCTCAATATGTACTGTTCTATTTTTTAACTGCAAGACACCACTCCTTAAGCAGAAATGTCCTCAGTTCATCTGACCCTTCTGCTAGTGGGCATTCCTTCTATGTTATACTTTATCAACAGTGCTGCAAGAACCTCTGAGTACACATGCAGGTACTTCTCTAGGTCAGATACTTTATCTATCAATGGATGACAGGGAAGTATAATCTAGCACACAATCCAGAACACTTATGTTATAGTTTAGATCAAAATCTCCCCCCAAAGTCTCATCAGGCAGGAACTGGTTAGGAGGGGTGGGTCACTAGAGAGGTGGGTCACTGGGTAAACAGGAAGGGTATGTTCTTATCCCCAGTTCCATCTGTCTCTGTTTCCTGATCAATAGGAAGTGACAGTTTTCTTCCACCATATCACTCTGCCATGCCATGTCTGCCTCAGAGAAGGCTGGCAATGGGCTGAATTCACTGTACCTGTGAGCAAAAATAAACCTCTCCTCCTTTCAATTGTAGTCGTCAGTGTATTGTCCCAGAAACAGGAATGCTGACTCATACAATTTATGAGGGATATTGATAATTATACCAGCACAACAGGTAGAAACTGAGAATAGCCTAGGTAAGCCAAAACGCACAGTCTCCCTAGACAGGTAGCATATATTGTTTCTGGATTTAAAAAAATAATAAGTACTGACAAATAGAGTCCAAAGTAAATTCTGAGATATGTTTAAGCCTTCAAATGCTACTATCTAAAGCTTGAAATTTTCTCCTGAAAAATGAAGGGTAGAAATATCAGGAGTTTATATTAATCCTCAGATGGCAGCTAAATATCTTTCCTTGCTGAAAGGCAGAATTCTTTCATAGAGAGCACACACTGGTTCAGAATGCCTTTCAACCCTAGTTTTAATAGTTTGTAAGTCCTTTTCCTTTGAAATGTGGTGCTGATCTTTACTTAATGCCCTTTTCAGTTTCCAGAATGAGACACTGGTGGAAGGGAAAGATCAGCTTTTTAGCACAATAACTCTTCTTTAATTATTGGTCTTATCTCTCAGTTGCAAGGTCATCGTTTTCCACATGATGTGGCTGAAAAAAGGCTCTTTATGAGTGCAGCATTACAGCTTTTGTCATCTTCAGTGACTTTCCCTATGGACTTCAGTGACTTTCCCTGTGGATACATCTTCCCTGTAACTTCTTTTTATGTATATCTGGTTCCTTTATGACTTTATAATGTTTTATAGTCTCTAAAAGTAAGCAACCATCAACTGAGTACTCTGCAACAAACAATTCAATTAAATTTTTACTTTATCCATAAATGGAATTTTGAAATCAAAGATTAGCAGTAGAACCCTAGTTGATCAAAGAGTTTTCTTTGTAGACAGAAAACAGATAGTGTGATGATTTTCTAATCAACATTACCAATTTGATTCACTGATAATGGGAATTAATATTAGAGCTCAAAGTTGCCTCAAAGAAACTTGACTATAGGAAAAGTCACTAAGCAATGAGAACTGTTGGTATCAAGGTGCAAAACAAGCAGAATCAATTTATTCACTGGTATTTCTTGAATCAGAGAGTCCAGATGTTTCGGGAGATGTTCAGTTGTATAAACATGCATCAGTTTACCAATAGCTGAAAATCACTGATTAGTTTAGTTAAAAATGAGGTGGCAAGAAGTATCAGGAATATCTAGCTAGATCAGTTGCCATGAATATTTCTTCACTAAAATGGTGGAGTCCTTTGTCTAGGAAATGCTGTGAGCTGATGGTATGATTATGTCAATGTCACTGGCTTTCAGAGTAGGTAAATAAAGAGTAAAACATGTGCCCTTACCTCAAAAGGATCCAGTATATTTGAATGAATGGATTCAGTCTTGGATTTAGAGGAGTAAATATGAAGGTTGTTTGCATGCCTTTACAGAATAGTGGTTAGATGCGAGAGTTCAAGAGTGTTGTTTTCTTTCAAACCTGGGCTCTACTAGTTGCTAGTGGTGTGACATTAGCAGGTTACTAACATTTCTATGAGAATAGAGATAATTAAATCACATTTCAGATTCTGCATGTATATCTTGAACATTCTGAAGATCAAATGACTTACTTTAGGACTGGTGCCTAGCACATAAAATAGCTTAGAATATTGTCTGTTATTTTTAAAAGCAATATCCCACATTTAGAAAAATTGTTTACATAACTCCCAACCTAATATGCACCACATTCCTGGTACTATTCTAAAGACATTAAATATATTAATATGTTTGATCTACAGTAAATTCCCAACTTATAAATGAGCTCCATTCTGGGAGAACATTTCTATGTAGGATTTGTTCCTAAGTCCAACAAAGTGAGTTTTATGTAGTAAACCTGTGAAAGTGTGTAGCTCAAATGTTCATAAGTTGGGCTTTTACTGTATTAACATCCTTCTGGGGAGGATGATCCCATTCTACAGATGAGAGAACTGAGCCACAGGAAGTTTACTCAATAGCTAGCTAGTAGCAGAATCATGGCTCAAACCAAAACTCTCGAATCCATGCCCTTAACTATTCCCCTGGGCTGCTCTCACCCTCAAGTCCTTTTGTTCACATAATAAATTTGAGTTTCAGTACAGAGACAGCTAGAAGAGCCGAGAACACAGCATATCCAAAGAGACAATGACATTAAAGTCCCTTCCAAAGAGGCTGGTTCCTTGGGCATGTGCATGTGTCAACATCAAATTATCAGTCTACTGTGTGACAGACACAATGAGCATTATTTTGTACCACAAGTAGGAGGCAGATTTTTTGTTTATAATAGGTTCTTTGTGAATTTCACACTCATAGAGGACTCAATTTTCAGAATTTAAAGGAGCTTATACTTCAGCCTGGTGGACTAAAGCATGAAAGCCAAGACCTCAAATCTACCTTGAATTCTCATTTGCTGCCTGGGCAATCCTCTGCCCTACCCTATGATCTGCTTTGTCATATTTGAGTGTAAATGTGAGAAAGCAAGAAATAAAGAATCAGAGAGCTTTCTCAGTATTGCTGGTCTAGGGTGACTGGTACAATCTTACAGAATTCAGCATAAAATTTTTTAAGAAATATGATTTGGTCTAGTAGTTTTCTAAACCAATTTGTATTCTTTAGTCAGATTTACTCTGGGGATCAAATCCTGAATCACCAAAAAATTTTGCATTCCTTTATCACCTTACTGTGGGGATGTCATCTAGCCCCACATGTAAACACGTCAGTAAAATATTTGCTTGTTGGATCTTTAGTGTTTAATATAACTTAAATAAGTATGATGATAATTTCCTTTAAATGCTGATGATAGGTCTAGAAAATGAACATTCATAGGAAAATACTTTATTCAACCCCTGACTCTATTTGTGGGTGAGAGATCTGTCAACCTTTCAAATCATATTTCTCAACATATTCCAGAAAATTTAGAAATGAAAACAAGTTGGTACAATATTTGAGTGGTTGACTATATCAGCTATATGACCTTGGATGGGTGACAATCTATTGTGATCTCAGTTTCCCATCTGTAAAATGGGACTAGTGGATTAAGCTAAACTATATAGACAACACATGAGAGGATGAAAGCTATTATTAGCTGTTCTATTGTTGTTTCTATTGCTGGATTTGAATAAAGATCCTCAAAATGCCAAAAACTGACTTAAGAACAATAATAATTTAGAATTAGTTTCCCGTACTGTTACATTCTCAACTGTTCTATTCTTATTTATTTCTGACTCATTTGGACTCTGTCAGAGATAATTTATAATTTTCTAGGTCTTTTAGTTTTTAACTTGCACTAAATATCTTGAACATGGCAAGTAGAGGGGCCTCAACATCAAAGCCTGGAATGGTTAATAAATGGCCAGGGAGGAAGACAGAATGTCCAGGTACTAGATGATGTCCAGGTGCTGAATGTGTTCTGAGCTTTGTTTATGTGGATCCAACCTTCTCTGTGTCCATGAGGATTTTCTTTGCCTGGCTTCTATCTTCAGTCCAGTTGTTGCCTGTGGAGTGAGGCCACAGTAGGGCCTTGGGAAGCCAGACAACATCTGTCATGTCACAGTGTAAAGGGATTTTTTTAGATTGATTATTCCGTGGGTCCCAATTCTATAGGAAACAGCAAATTATGAAAATGATTTGGCAGGCTGAGCATAAGAAGGTATGGCTGAACAGGTAGCTAGCTGAAAAGCCTCACAACCTCCCCCATCTGCAAAGTACATAACTGCTCAGATTACATGGATCGGTGCTTTATGGGAAGGTGGGCCCACGTCATCATTCAGATGCCGAAAGAACAAATTCCTTTTTCTATGTGGAGTCTCTTGACTTTAAAAGTGTTGACAATTAAATTCACTGTTAAGATGTGGAATGGGACAAAATAAATGTAAACAGTTAACCAGTCTTCAGGTTCTGATCGAGCCTAGGTCTTTCAAATCCCACTCAGTACTTTCCAATGACCTATCTTCCCCAAGAATTTAAGTGCTAAAATTCAGAGCTTATTGGTCTGGTTCATGGATATAATTCATGAGCAGTTCTTGCCTCAGAATGAGTGCTCAAAATTGTCTTCCTTTACTCTGAGTAAATGAATCAATGAGATTCATATAAAGAAGGTATAGACAGAAAAGCTATTATTATGGGTTATGAAAGAATCAGAGAGATCAGGTCAAGGTACTTTATCTGCACTTGATCTTTTGGTACAGAGTATGAGGGAAGCATCAGTTGAAAATAAAGACATTATGATAGTTAGGAGGAGACAGGTCAAAGAGAGCAAAAGAAGGATGTTAGAGTCAAGCTTTGCTTTGAAGGATTATCTTCAGGGTGTAAAATACCCACACCATGGAGCAAGGGCATGAGCATTCCACAATGCAGACAATTTACTTCAAAGGACACACTCAGTAGACCCAGTGTGTCAGTGCATATCTGCCACCAACCTGCTGTATGACATGGGTCAAGACACTTGAGTGTTCTTGCTTTATTCCCTCATCTGTAAAAATGGTCATGATCCCACCCACTTTATCAGCTTGGTAGCCAGAATTGAGGATTAAGAGATAATATTCTCAAAGCCTCTTGCTCAGTACACAAAAAGTTCTTCAATGGGATCAACCTTGTGTTTGTTACCTAAGCATCTAATCCCTCATTGATAAAAATGAGAGGGTTATACCAGTGAGATAATTTAAAAAACCTAATTGGCTAAAAAAGTCTAGGCAGAGGCCATGAGAAGATTACATTATTCCCCAGTGAAGAAAATACCCAAGTACAAAATAGTTCTGTTCATAAACTACACGACCCCAAAAAGCTAAAACCCACAAACCACCGCAACTGTCATAGGGAATTTTGGTATATTTATTTTTTTATTTTTGTTTTATTTCATTTTTTAAGAGTTCCTTTTGCATCAGATATTCAAGTATTATCTTCTAAAGAGTCAAAGAAGCTAGCTGAAAAATAGATCCAAAGAGTGCTCTACAGTCAGCGAGTTTCCTTGGCAATGAGCTTGTTCTATTCCCAGGGTGTAGCTCAGGGAAGAGGAGGACAAGAAAATTGTAAACAGGTGCTGGAGAGTCTCCCTATAGTCCTAACCATACATCAGGCTGATAAGTTAGACTCAAGCAGAGTGGAATTTTAAACAAACAACTTTGTATACAAAAAGAAAGGTTATCGCTCCTCTTGGGATGGGCAGAGCTGAATAGTTTCCAGCAGGAACCGCAGAGCTCTATAAACTTCACAGCACATTCCCACTCTCTGAGAGCACTAATGAAATTGTAAAAGTAATGCCGTCCTTTAAATATTTGTGCCTGAAGTTATGACCTGCTTGAAATGATAGAGAATTCGAGACAACATTTAAAGAGTTGTGAATGCATTTAGAGAGAAGTCTTGGCATCTAATGAGAGTAGAGACGGCACTACAATTGAAGTACAATTTACTACCAAGAAATCAACTTCAAAATTCTATACAAGATTATCACCCATTAAGTTGTCTTTCTTCAAAACTGCAGGCTCTAAAATTGTACTTCTGACCAAGGAATTTTATAAACAATAAATGCTAATTAACTGATCTGTTCAAATGGGTTGACTGAAAGAATAAAAAGAATACCTTTTAGAAAAAAATCTCAATATTCTTGTTATATTGTTGCTGGTTCTATGACTACTTTTGGTGGTTTTTTTTCTTTACTAAAAACTGATAGGCAAAGGCTCATGAGCTGAACCACTACAGATTTTTTCCACTTCATTCATCATAAGAACACTGCAGTGTAAGTGGAGGTACACACACATGTGCATACATGTGCATCAACCGTAATACCTTAAGAAATCAGGTTATGATATAATAAGTTTAAGTGGACAGAGGTGTTTATTGCAGTAGTTATTAAAGTGGAAGAGAATGCTGATGACTCAGTAAGACCCTATGAAAGCACATACATATACATATAGACACACACACACACATACACATGCACACACTAAGATATGAATTTTTCTGTGGCAAAGACTATTTAAGACCTGTTGCAAGAAGACCAATAATACTGGGAGCCAGCAGATAACAAGAAAGGGCACAGAAATAAAAGCCAGGCTTCATCCAAGAAAGCCAAATTTAATCAAAATAAATAATGGCTTGACCTATAACTGAAGGACAAAACAAAAGGTGTTAGAGAAGCAGAAAAAGCTAATCAGTTTTCTTCTCTCATAAGGTCTTTGTATACATGCCTGTCTCCTGCTTGCTTTCTCCCTGCCTGCCTGCTGCCTGCCTCCCTCCCTCTCTTTCTTCCTTCTTTTCTTCCTCCCATTCTGCCTTCATGCCTTCTTGCCTCCTTTCCTCCCTTCCTCTCTCACTATCTCTTTCCTTCCTTTCTTCTCTTTTTTCTTTTGTAGTATTGGGGGAATTGAAGCCAGTTCCCACTGAACTATATCTCCAACCCTTTTTGTGAGACAGGGTCTAAGTCTGTAAATTGCCCAGGCTAGGGAGAACATGCAATTCTCCTGCCTCCAAGAATGCTGGGATTGCAGATACATGCCACCACATCAGGCTTGGCCACTGTTTTCTAAAAAAGCTAGGCCCTTTGGTAGCCTTCCAGCCTGACAAGGCATACTTAGCCTCTGTCTTCTGGCCTCAGAGATCTTAAATGATCACATTATTCTAGAGAAGACAATTTCAATTCAGAAAACATCATAGAAATAAAAACAGAAAGACATTCCACAGCTTCTTGGTAACCCCTTTGGTAGTGAAGATAGTAGGTCGTTACCTTCTTCCTTCCCTTTGTTTTTTTTTCCTAGCTACTAAGCCTTCCATGAAACTGATCAATAGAGTTAGTGAATTAGTGTACTGCTTGACTTGTGTTGGTTTTATACAATCTTACAAAAGATTTGATGTCAACTTTTACCACTTGGGCGGCACCAAATTATAAAAAAACTTTAATATCATGCCCTTTAACATGAAAACAGACAGAAAAGAATCAAATATGAGCACTGATTTAACATCATGTAAAATTAAGCCTGAAAGGCATTGTGTTCTCATAAAGTATAATTAGTCCTAAAGTTTCATCTCGAATTATCTCAGAGGAACTCTTACCAGCAGGTAATAAACAGACTTGGAAAAATGTCACTGGCCACATTAAACGTGCCCTAGACTGGACACAGAGGGCAATTGTATGTATAATTACGTGCAGTGGGAAGAGTTCCTGGTTCTGAAGACCCTGCTGGCTCTGATGTCTTATGTGTACCACAGCATGAAAAGGGAAGTAAGGAGAGACTTCCCTAATAAACAATAGTTTGTACATGCTCAGTGCATGTCATTCGCAACACGGCCTTAATAAGGATCTGACCAAGGCTCTTCACTTAACAACCATCTTTTTTTTCTAATCCTGTTTCTAAGCATAGCACATGCCTGATCTGTTAAATAAATTAACAGCCTGTGGGCCATTTTGTCAGTAAAAAAACAAAAATAAATAAGGCAAAATAGAAACATTAAAGAAAGAACAACTCCAGAAAAGAAATTAAGTCACTGAGATGTAGCAGCAGGAAGGACAGTTGTCTACTAAATAGCCGATGAGCATCCACAGACGCAGAAATGGTTTTCTGGGTGTCTTGGAGAAACTGGAGGATTTTTCTTGTCATTCTCAACTCTACCCTTTGACGCACAACCATATAAATTAAAGGCTCAGAAGTTGTTCCATGTGGTGATTGTTCCCAGACCTGGGTGGTGACCAACTGGGTCAGCTGTAAGGAGGGACTGGTCACTCCACCAAAAGCAACAGACACCTGCTATTTCTCTGGACAGAAACGAACTAAAAGGTTTACAGTAATCTGACCAAATTCCTCCAGGAGGCCCTAGAAATTGCCTGTTGTCTTCTTCCTTGTAGTTAATGGGGTAATGGGTCACTTTGGGGACTTCGTTGCGGTGCTTTTCTGGGTCACCTGCTGTGAATGTGAACATGGCCCACTGCTGTCACTCAGGGCTAAACATTTAGCATATGAACCACAGAGGAGCAGCCTGGGTGCAGGCAGAATGGTGCTGAAAATAGGTCAGTACGTTTCATGAATCAGGCTCAAGAAAGGGTAGCACATCTCCAAATACAGGCAGAACAATCAATCTGCTGATCTTTTTGAAAAAGTTGAAAGAGTAAGCAATAAATCAGCAGTGAGGCGGGTAGGTTCTCTGCCACCAAACTGTCTTGAGAGGCAATTTTAAATGACTTTGTAGTGACCTTGCCTACTTGTAATTTGAAGACTCAAAAGAAGTTTTCCTCACATATTCTACGTGGCGGCTTGCTTAGAAAAACATTCTGATTTTCTCAGACAGCGATGTCTAACAAGTTAGTGCCTGTCAGGTGACTCTCCTCTCTCTTGTAAATGGACAGGGTCAGGGACTCCAGTCATCTAGCACTCCTATAGCCATCTGTGCCAGGACAGTGTTGGGAGAGAATAGCCTTAGCTAACACCTGACCACACACATGGAAACAATCCTGATTTTGAAGCCACTAAGAAGAAATATAAAGTGTCACCATGAGTATTCTATAGCAAACCTGTTCAAAGTACCAAGAGAAGGGCAGCCTGAGGGCTTGGGGAGTCATTAGAAAACAAGGCTAGTGTAGCAGGTGAGCAGCACTCAGGATGTATGAGTGCCAACTGTGTGACTGGCCCAAGGACAGGACACAGGGATATATGCAAAAAATACAGAAGTATATGTTAGAAGATGCGACTATTGCTTCTTTGCAAAGATTGTTCCACAAATTCCTAATCTGAACAGTTAATCAGCTTTGTAGATGATATCTTAGTGCGTATTTGATTCAAAGTGACACTGACTGCTGAGTAAAACCAAAGTTCTTATTTTTATGGGGACTCCTGGATCAGAGCACAGATTATACAGAGGACTGGAGAATAGAAATGAATTTGAATCCTTGCTTAACATCTTAGATGTATATGTTGGCCAAGTAACTAAACCTCAGTTGCTTTATTCATAAAGCAAATAGTACTCATCCTGCAAGGCTGTCATAAAAAGTAGCATAAAGAACATAGCCTGTGTCTGATATCTGTCAGAGTGTATAACAAACATTTAGGATGCCTTCCATAAAAGGTCAAAAGTTGGAGGTTTGTTATTGTTGTCATTACAAATTGAATAGCACTTTTCTGAAATACCATATATCCCACTTATTTATTGCCTTAATTTGATCACTCGGATCCAGTGTTATCTAATAGAGGGAAATGTTCTCCATGGACCAGTAGGGCAGCCATTAGCAACATCTGGCTCTTAGCATTTGAAAGGTGGCTAGAGTGACTCAGGAACTGAATTTTTAATTGCATTGAGTTTTAATCAATTTGAATTTAAATAGCTTCACATAGTAGATGAGTTCTCTGCAGGATAGTTCCTCAAGTGTGAGCCCTGATAAAGAATGAGGGATCTGGATACACAGACAGCAAAGGTGAGGAAATGAGCCATAGGTTCTTCTAACATCACAAACAGCTTGCAAGGCAGGTGGAGTGGCATGGCCTTGTTCACATATACTGTAGGGGCTGCAGATATGACAGCAGTGGCCCCAGAGCATGGCTCTCACTGCCATGACAAGTTTCCAAATGTTTCTGAACTTCTTTTCTCATCTGTTAAATGGGAATAATGCCTCACTGTTGTTTTCAAGGTGTCGATTCATAATAGATTGAGATCAAATGATGGCAAATAAGGTTACTGTAACTTTAGTTTTGCAGCACTGGTTATGATTTCATCTTGCAATGTGTTGCTTATCTTTAGGAATAGGCAAAAGCTTCAGAATACCATGCTTCAGGAATCCCCCATCCCAGCAGATAGAAATCTATATTCATTTCTCTTATTTGTCCTAGCCCATCTTATAATTTGGAAGTCATGTCCGCAAAGCCAATTGGCTGATTAGAAGATCAGTTTTAAAACATGGAACATAGGGAAGCATATTCTTAAAGCATACAATAAGTTTTCCTGTATGTATGTGATGAGTCAAAATTATATTCACAAATAACAAAAGAATCACATGTGCTTCTCTGCTTTATTGATTTGCCTCAGCTGTTAAAAATGCCCTAATAAATCTAGTTGCTACCAAAGGACCAACTATAAAAATAAAGCCCAGCTTAAATTAAAGGTGAAGCTATTAACATTTATCCCACAACCTGTAAGACTCTAATGAGTTCCTTTGTGGCATTAGTAAACTTGGACCTTAGCTAAAATAGGAGCTGTAAAACCCACTGGAGTTTCCCTGGTTGTATTTTTCATTGAAACCTCTTCCTGGGAATGGCTTGATCTAAATTACTCCATTACAACTTCTAGGGAGAGGGAGAGAGAGAGAGGGAGAGAGGGAGAGAAGGAGAGAAGGAGAGAAGGAGAGAGAGAAAGGATGAAAATACAACATTCTGATAGAGCCCAGGACTATTTTTTTAAATGTAAAATGCTTCAGCAAGAGCCTACGTGTGAGAGTTTGCTAATGGGGACAAGAAATGGTCATCACTATGACTCTACAGCAAAGTTTCTCAACCACAGCTCTGTAGACATTTTGGACTAATTCTTTGATGTATGTGGCCTGTTCTTTTATTGTAGGATATTTCGAACATCCCTGGCCACTACCCACTAGATACTAGTAGGAGTCCTTCCTAGTTGTAACAACCAAGGTCTTCAGACTTTCCAAATTGTCCCCTGATGGGATGGGGAGGGTTGCCTCTGGTTGACACCAGTTTAGAAAGTCAGACCTGGTTCATGTCTCCCTTGGCCATTTTCTAGCTGTGTGACCTTACACAAGGATTTTGCTGCTGACACTTAATTTCCTTCTGTGCAATGTAGAGATAATTGTACTTTCAAACTATTGGAGGGGTTTCTTCAGAGAGGATTAAATTAGTTAATGCATGTGAAGCATTTTTCACAATGTCTGGCAACTAGTCTTCATTAAGTACTCGTTACCATTATCATTAACTATTTTGATTTGTTCCAAGCAAACAAGCTGCAAACTCTAGCTGCTTCTCTGCATGAGCCCAATTGTCAGGTGCTTAATCCAGACAGAGACCAAATAGAGAAGGAAAACTGACCAGAGAATTTTTCTGAGAGTTCTTTTCTGGAAATGCACTTCTGTTCCCTTTACTAGATGAAAATAGGAAATATCTAAAATTGTATAAACACACTGAGGATAGCTAAGATGATTGTGCTTCAAATTCTGTAAATTCTTGAAACAAAACGATTAACATTCATAGGATTGGAACAATTGTGCATGTTAGTGTCTGGTGATCTGAGGAACTCTTGAAGATCATTATGTAAAATAAAAACCCTAGTTATGCTCCTACCACCTTGTTTTGAAGGCCTGTATCATCATTGTTTTGGGCTCTTTGCTATTGTTATTTATTTATCTTTTTTGTTTTGTGTTTTTCTAGTAATTTTCTTTGTTTTCTTTTTCTAATACAGAAAGGATAGATATACATGTAGAGACTTACACATGCGTAGAATTTCTCCTAAACAGTTTACGAGAATCGATTATATTATGTGTGATGAAATGAACAGCTACTTTGAAGAAAAAGACATTATGGTATCCATTGCTGATTCTGTATCATCATGCTGTGAAATCCAGTAATGTGTTTTTTTCTTTGTGAAGAGTGGTTTTAGTCTGTTTTGTATTGTTTAATTTCAACAAACATGAAGGTATGGACAGCTATTTTGAAGAGAACAAGAGACATTATGGCAGCCGTTGTTGATTTTCCTATTGTCTGGTTTTGAAGGTCTATAATGCCTTCATCACTCTGTTCTGGTCAGTTTAATACTATTTTGTTTTGAATGAATTCATTGTGTGTGACGATACGGGCAACTATTTAGAAGAAAACAAGAGACATTATGGTAGCCACTGTAGATCTCCTGTTGTCTTGCTTTGAAATATGTGTTACTTAAATTGTTTTCTTTTGATCTGTTTTGTTCTGTTTTGTTATGCTTAGTTTAAAATAAAATTTTTAAAAAAGATTTAAAAAAAAGAAAGTAGGATCTTCTCTCAGACTAAGACTGTAGATATTACCTCAGCACCTGAATTTATCTTAGAATGGGTACAAACCAAATACAAAATTAAGTTGCCTATCAATAAGCATAAAGACATTTTACTGGTGATCAAAAACCCTCAGTAGTCATTTGGATGTGGGACCCAAATGTATTTCCAGCCACATCTTTTGCTTTATTTCCAATGGCATAATATGTGACATCTTTCCACATGTAGGATTGTGAGAGATTATAATCTGGATGCAGGTAGGGACTCTGATGTGTTCACTGCTGTGTTCCTAGTCATTAAGACAGAGCCTGACTCAGAAAGGGACCCAGTAAATATTCACTGGGTGATAGTACATACTTCTCTCTAAATGTGCTCATTTCCAGTAGAGAGAGCTGGTCAGCATTCTCTCTGCCTCAAGACCCCACTGCCCTGTACAGTAAGTCTCTCACTTACAAACATTCCAATTGTGAACTTTCACAGATACAAATTAACCTCACATTATGAACATTTGTAGATGTGAACAAATTGCAGACGTAGTTCACATGTCTGCTGGACATTGTCCCAACTGTGCTGTGGTGTGCTTACCATACGGTGCAATAGTGCACAATAGTGCAGTGCTGAATTAGAGCACAGGGTGTCTGAAAGCAAGAAGAAAAGCAGTGGTGACATGGAGGGGATTGCTAGGAAGTCAAAGTACCATGGAATCAAAAGTGACAAAATTGAGAGATTGGACCAAGACGAAAATCTGGCAGACATCACTTGTCCTTATCACACGAATTGTTTACAATTCTAAAAAACAAGGACAAGATCATGGAACATGTGCCAGTGAAGTCAACAATAATATTAAAAAACCATGATAAAGTGATAAAGGTGATGCAGCAACTTCTCAGTGTATGGATGCAGGATCAGCACCAGTTTTGAGTCCCACTTAGTGTAATGCTTCTTTGGGAAAAAGCTCAAAGCCTGTTTGAAGACTTGAATTAAACATGGGATGAACAGGATGCATCTTTTACTGCCAGCCACGGATGTCTTTAACTTAGTCAAGGCTAAAGCCAACTTTCACAACATGACTGTAAGTGCTGAGATTGGGAATGCAGATACCATAGCTGCCCCAAATTTTCTGGCAACATTTAAAGAAATTGTTGATAAAGGTGCTTATTTACCCCAACAGGTTTTTAATGTTAAAAAAAAACAGGACTGTACTGAAAGAGGATGCCAGGACAAAGTTGCACTAGTGAAGAGAAAAAGTTGACGCCATGCTTCAAAGAAGCAAAGGTCAGACTTACTCTATTGTTCAATGGCAATGTTTCTGGTGACACGAAACTAAAGCCTCTCTTAGTTTACCATTCAGAGAACCCAAGAGCCCTCAAAAACATAGCCAAAGGCTCTCTCCATGTTGTGTAGAAAAGTAAGACCAAAGCCTGGGTTACAGAGGCCATTTTCCAAGACTGGTTATTCCACCGCTTTAGCCCAGAGATAGAGAAATATTGTTTGGAGAAAGATGCCCCATTTAACATGCTTTTGCTGCCTGAGAATGCATCAGGTCATTCCCAATTCATGAATGACTTCCATCCCAACGGCAAAGTAGCGCGTCAGCCACTGAATACTATGGCACTCATCCAACCCATGGAGCAAGGACTTATTCCAACTTTCAAGACATATTATTTATGACATACTATTCGTCAGGCAGTAAAGGCAATGGATGAAACAGGAGCAACCTTGTGACAGTTTTGGAAGGACTGTGACATCTACAAGGCCATAAAAAAAAAAAAAACATGAATTTTGTTTGGTCACCATGAATGGGATTTCGAAGAACCTTTTGTTGTAGTTTCTTCATGAAGTTCATGAACTCAAAGAGTTGGGTAAGGAGTCCAAAGAAGTCTTCAGCAGTTTAGTGACCCTCAGTAAGGAGCTGGATCTGGATCCCCAAGAGAACAACTTCACTGAATTCCTTGCTGTGCAACATGTGGAGCTTATGAATGAGGACCAGATGGAATCAGAGCCCAGCAAAAGATGAAGAGAGCCAAGAGGAAGATGGAACCGAAGAACCACAGGGATTCACAACACAGGAAATGACAAGGGGATTTTCTTTACTTGAAAATGGACTGTTAGCTTAGAAAAAAGAAACTGTGTAATTAACATTAGGCATGAGTGAAATTCCACCCTGTCCTCCACTTCCTATTTCTGATGATCCTTCAGCTCTATCATCTGCCACCTTCCCTCCCTCCTCCAGTTATACCCCTTCATGTCAGTTCACTCCATGCAATCCCCTATAGGTCCGTGGTTGCACAGGACTGTACCACCATTTTAAGATAATTAAAAAGTAAAACTGGTTTATTTATCGTGTTTTTGGTTTTTGTTTGTTTCTTATGTTTTACATTGCATATTTCTGTCAAAGATGTATGGCTCACTTTGTCAGAATGATGAAGAATATGAATTAGCTATGTTCTTCTGGAATGGGACTCACTGTAGTCTTTACAGAGCTTAAATTTAGGGGTGTTTTTTAATTCTTCCAGAAAGCAAAGCAAGAGGTAGGATTGTTTCCTTTTTGGCCATATGATGGGTAGAAAGACAATAGCACTGGAGACCAACTGATCGAGCTCTAACACTTGCTTAGATGCACGACTTTTGGCAAGTTAATGTATCACTATAAAACTCATTTTTCTTCTCTATTAGAAAGAGTGATGACAAAATCAAGTGCAAAGGCTGACATTGTAATCGAGATGAATGATTATTTAGTGTAATACTACATGCTGGCTATGTGCACACACAGCCTTGTGCGAGCCTTCGAGCTAACATTGTGGAATTAGTGCTATGATACCCCGTTCACACAGGAGGAAACTGAGACTCACTTAGCAAACATCACAGCCTGGCCTCAGTGTCACAACTTTTTTCCTATACAAGAGTCTTTCTTACTCAACGCCTGACATGTCATAGTTATTAAGGATTTATTGAATAAATGAATGAATAGATGAAAAAGGTCAAATTTAGAGCTATTCAATAATTCTTAATGTGAAAAAAATGATTTTGTGGTTAGGTGTAGTTAGAACTTATTACTTCTAATCAAGCTATATCTGTTGAAATATTATACCTCGCATAAGAGAATATGTTTATGGGCTAAAAAGAAAAGGTAGGAGGAGGCTTTCTGAAGGCAGTTGTTATTTTAGAACTAAAGTCATCCCTTGATATCCACAGGAGATTGCTTCCAAGGCCCTCTTGAATACCAAAACCCTCAAATGCTTAAGTCTTTATACAAAATGATAGAGTACTTGCATATAACCTACACACATCCTCCTCTTTAAGTCATTTCCAAATTATTTCTAGAATAGTACCTTATACAAGGTAAGTGCTATGGAAATAACTATCCTACAGAGTTGTTTATAAAACTGTAACAAGGAAAGAAGTCTGTGTATGTTCAGTACGTATGAAATTTTTTTCGCTGTATATTTCTGATCCACAGTTGGGTGAATCTGTAGATATAGAACCCAAGAGTGTGGAGGGCTGTAGTCAGGTGTGAGAATGTTTATTTTAGAAAAGCATCTGACTCTAAGGATGAATGTTTAGCCATCCTTTTGTCAGAATGTAAAATCTTCCTGGTTTCTACAGTTGGCCCCAAAGTGTTCTTACAAACAGAGGAGCAAGTCACAGCCATCAGAAGTACAGACAGTGCACAGGGATGGTTAGAATTCATGGGGACACTGTTATGCACATAATGCAGCTCAATGGGTCATTCAATCCTTGCCTGCTCCAGCCCATCCCTCTCTATTTCAGTTTGAGTCTACACCACACACAGGCCCAGACACAGGACCCAAGAAGTGAGTTACAGTGCTTCAGCAGGACCAGGGGTGTTTCATTATCTCTGTGTTTTGTTACCAGCCACAGTCTCTCATCTCCAATGAGCTATATGACTATCAGCCTCAAGCTATCCATACATAGGACCCAGTTTTAAACCAGCTCTTTTAGGAAGGAAAATTCAGAGGTGGCAAAGGGGCAGCTTTCAGAGGGGTTTAGCCTTTCCCTGAGTAAATTAAAAAATTTAAATCAGTCATCATGGTTGAATAGTTGGAACATTTAGCACTAAGTAATAACTTCTTTCAAAAAAACAGGTCTAGATTTCATTTGATAGTGGAGGGGCGGTTGAGTGGCAACTGTCTCTTTGTGGCATTTTTCTCTCTAGTAATCTTGCTGTCACACATCTTTACTCAATGGTGTTGCCCTGAAGATATGTGTTTACAATCTTTTCCAAACCCACTATAGAAATATATAGACCAGTACCTCGTATTTGCTGAGCATTCTCTAAGGTTTTATTTAATTCTGTCCTACAGCTGGTGGAAGGGTTTAGTACCTTGATTTTTGTAAATCAGTAAGGTTCAGAGAGGTTCAAGGGCTTTTTCAAGCTCACAGAGCTGGAAAGTGGTAGATCTGGGATACCAACCACAATCTGTCTAGCACTGGAGCCCGATTCTTTCCTTGCACTGAACTGCTCTGTTGGGGATCAGTTGTAAAGGGGCTATGGTTTCTGTATAGGCACTTAAGCATGGAGATGGATGCCTATTCGGAGGGGCTCTGGGGTAAATAAACCTACAAATTAGCTTCATCCAGTGATAGAAGTTCCAACACAGATAATTCAGTTAATGCTTGGTGAATCGTCGCCACCCTCCATATCTGTCAAACTGTCCATTTAAATGAGGGAATCTTCTTAATTGACTAGAATCCCTTGCTAGAGGGAGAAACTGAATACAAAGTCCCACTTGAGGAGCAGCTCAAGTGGCTCCTGCAGTCTCCAGCATCCTAACAGCTCAGGACCTCTGTCCCATAGCCTTTGGGAAGCAGGAATACTTGCATTGTAACCCTGTTGCCAACTCCTATGGAAGGGAAGAAGGCAGAAATGAGACCTTGGAGATGTGCATGGCTTTGTCTGACTTCTATAGAAAGGTAGACGATCATGAAGGAATGAATAGTTCTAAAGAGTAAAGAAATAAATAAAACCCACCTCAACTATTTGGTAAGTACAATGGGGTACAGAAGAGGGACAATTCCCATTAAAACTGAGGGGGGAAAACCTTACCCAGGCAAACAAAAGCACCTCATAAGGGTCAGATCATCAGGCTTCTTGCTGAAGACTAGGTCAGTATACCACCTTCACTCATGGAAAGAACAAGGGATCCAGATCACCCCAGAGAAGGCCTCATCTTTTCTCCTGGCTGGACAATGGCCACTCCAGGGCGAAGCCCAGACTCCTAGTGCAGAGGATATAGCTCCAGGATACTTCTGTCCAGATTCCTTGCTTTTCTTCCCCTGGCCTGAATAACTACATTCTCTCCTTCAGCAAGGCTGACTATTCAGCAGTTCACTTCTTATTTATTTTCACGTGTAGGGGTCTTCACGCCTTCTATTGCCTGAAGTCACTGCCTCTCCTTTCCTTCCTCTCCATGTCCATCAGCAAGTCAGCTCCTGCCCACCTCTCCTGCTCCCCTGAATGCCTCTTCCTCTGAAGTTATGCCCTCCCTGCCCCTCACACTCACCACCCACAAAGAGCACTGGGGATGCTGGCTGCACTCACACATGCCTGCAGCACCCACACTTCCCCATGGTGGGGGAACCTAGTTTATCTCTCTGGGGTCTGGAACAAAGTGTGAGCTCACTGCTTGCTCAGCAAAGATTTCAGGAAGGAATGCAAGATCAAAGGAGGGGGCTCCCCTGTGCAAAACACTCAGTGTCACCCCGGAAACCTTAGCTTCTGGATAGCCTCATGAAACCTCAGCAGCATGGGTCTTACAGAACATTGGAATTTATGATCATTCACTTGTGTCAAAGTAGGACAAGGTTTCCCCTTCCAGGAGGCCACTTGACTTCAGTGGCCTGTGGTCTCTTCCTACAGACTCACACAGTAGCTAAGACCATGAGCTCTGGATGCAAGTTCTTGAGTTCAAACCTGTACTGTGCTATTTACAGTTATGGGAGCTTGGTAGAGTCATTCAACATCTCTGTGTGTCAGCCTCCTAAAAGGGGGCTCACTGGGTCTGTAAGGATTAGACAATACAGCATTCACAACCATAAAAAGAGAGCCTCATCTGTGGTAAGCGCTCAATGCTTTTGATTATAACTGTGCCACTTTATTGCAATGAGAACTCTTCTTGGTATTCATTGGCCCTTTTGGGGAAGCAGTTAGGACATGGCAGTTGAACTGGTTATTCCCTCTGCTGTTTGTTCCTTGTTGTACTTAGCGTTGTTGTGGTATTTCTGAGAGATAGAATAATCCCTGCAGGGGATATAGCCTCATTGTGTTTATATCCTCTGTGTTCCTCCGGCATTGAGAGATGACAGACTGGGCTTCAGGGTGTTCTCTTTTTTCCTGAAGGGCAATGCCTTCGATGGCGGGATGAACACTGCTCATGTTCCAAACCTGAGGGTAGGAAATGTCACCATTGTCCTATATCCACATGCTCTTGCAAGTTGGTCAACACACAGAGAAGGTTTTGCCTTCTACTCCAAAAGATGTAAGCAAATGTGGTGGTGACATCATAGCACATGCCTGAGAGGGTCCAGAAAATGCTTTTTGAAACCATTAACCTAAATGACTCAAAATGTTGTTTTCCAAGTCAACGCATATCAAATTCATTTCCTCCCTCTATACCTTTTCTCCCGTTAGTACCACCATGAATAATCTGTTACCCGGTTTGCTCACAGTATTTTTTTGAATTTATCCAACTCTCTCCATCCATTCAGTTCTCTTCCCACCATGTCCACCCGTCACCCTTTCTTGCCTGAAAGACTGATTTTCTGCTTCCACTTTTATCCTTCTATAGTCCACTTTTTCTCACAACGTCTAGAAAACTCAATTTAAAACACAAACCTATTCTTGTCTCAGATACTCAAAGTATTCAGAATCAACCAAAACATTAATGTGGCCTTTGGGACTGATATGAACGCTGCTTCCAACCTCCTTAGGGCCAACTTTGCCCTTTTCTCTGGGCTCCAGCCACACTGGCCTTTTTTATCGCTGTCACAAAGGCCAAGTGCCTTTGCAGCCCAGAGCCAGGGTTCGCAGTGCTCCTTGCCTGGAATGCCCTCTTCTCAGCTCTTCCCTCCTCTCGAGGTAATGCCCACCTTCCTCCCCAGTGCAAGGTCACGTCATTGCCACCCCCAGTAACTCAGGTCTCATTATTGTTTTCTCGTAGCACTCTTTTTATTAAGTCACAACACTTAGCAAATTTTACAACTACCCATTTATTTGTGGGTTCATTTTCTGTCTGTTGACTTCTCCAACCCCTCTACCACTAATCTCCTGGTAGAAAGGACCACGGCTGTGTCATGTAGCATTTGTATCCTCAGGTGACATACGGGGAATTTCTGATCAGTTATTGGCTTGCTTTTGCTTATCATTTAAATTGAATTCTAGGTCAGGTTTTACCTGAATCTTTATAATAAGAGGAAATATTTTCCTTTTTATTTGCCACCAAGGGCCCCTTTGGCATTCTTCCTCTCCCTGCTGACCTCATGTTCTAAAGGAGAGTGGCTATGAAATTCTACTTATTAAATCACAATGAGTTTATTGTACCCCCTTATTCATCCAAAGCATGTAATACTGCTAATCAAGGTTTCTATTTAGTACCAATGAACAGAGACAATACCCTTAATATAATTACAGCCAAGAGCCAAGAGACTTGATATTTAAGGTTGCTTTGTGAATGCACTACTCACTTCAGCTTTAAGATGGCAAAGTTTCTCCAAAAGATCCTTTTAGGCAGCAGAGTTCTTCTGGCTATGCCTCCCCCACTCCGACTTTTCTTGACATTTCGCACTTTCTGCCACCTCACTACCAGAACCAAGCTGAGGTGGAAGAAAGAAACTTCATTCTTCTGTCCAGACTAAAGGTGCACATTTAAACATTCTGCTCCCTTCTTGTTCAACTACCGGAACTCCTACTCAGTCTACAAACCTAGCCCAGATCCTCCTCCTACGGCGATGTATTTCCTGACTCTACAACAGGTTAGGGGCTGCAGCAGTGAATTTCCACAGTACCCTGCCCTTGCTTAGAGCTAGTGCTCATCATACTGCTTCCTAGTTGCCTATCTCATTCTTTAGAAGTGAGAGTCTGAAGTTGTTTTTAATGCTTAGCACCTAGCGGGTGCTTGGTAGAAGTATACTGAAAGAAAAGGAAGGAAGCAAAGATGGAATGAGGGAGCAAGGGAAGGAAGAAAGAAGGGAGGGAAAAGGAAGGAAAAAAAGACATTCAGGGGTTTTAATGCTGGACCCCCTGACAGGAAAAAAAAATAGGAAATTTGTGAGAATCTTATGATCTTAGTGGAGGGAGATGAAATAAGTGTAAATCAACACCAATTAGTATATGATTAGGGTAGATGCCTGATAGCATTAATTAGAGCTATAGGAGTCATTTTTTCCTCCTGTAGGAAACCTGAGACAAAAATAAAAACTTCTGGATAAAAAAAAAAAAATGAAAACGCACACTATGGACCCTGGGCAAACCATTCGTTAATCTTTCTTCCTGTATCAGCAAGGAACACAAAGGAATGCTGAGGTTCACCTTTGACAGCAATACCTTCCTCTGACGAAATGTGGGATGGGAAGAGGTTCATTTTCAGGACACTAATATCACACAAAAGCAACCTGATGCCAAGGGCTTCCCAGAGCTACCACAAATGCAAGTCTCCAAGCAGCTCTGCACAGCCATGACAAAATTTCATATTCTCCAACACTGATCTCTCGGCCTTTATGTCCTCAGATCCCCTTGGGGAGGGGAAGGCTGATGCACCAAGGCTCATTTCCGACTTCAGTCATCGGTCCTGGTGCTGACGCGGAGTCCAGACTGGGTGACTGGGCTCTCCCTCCACGGTCTCATCATAAACTGAGACAAAGTCATCAAGTCTGGCCCAATCTCACAGAGTGAAGCGGAGGACTCCAGGCCAGGATCTAAAGCCCTGGCCCTCCTAATTGGTCACACTGGCCAGGCAACCCTGAGGTAAGGGCAAGTGGTGATTCAGTTCCATTTAGTTTAAATAGCTGCTTTGTGGTCACTCTCCACACTGCTAACATTTTTGATCACTTTAAAAAGCCTGTCCTCATGTGTCCTGTCTTTTATTCATACCAGCCATTTGAGATAGATTCCTTTTGTCATCTTGCATTTCTACCACAAGAGACCACAGATCAGAGAGCATACATCATTCACCTAGACCACAGCTGAAGCCAGATCTAACCTATTCCACAGACAGACGTCAGTTTTAAACAGTGGGCATTATTGTCAGTAACTACCATTCTACCACCTTTTTCTTCATCACTTTAGTTCATTTGGTTGCTTAATTTTTGACCTACTCCTCTGACTTGCTTCATTTAGCAGACATCAGACTACAGACCATGGGCCAAAGCTTGGCTGCTACCTGTTTGAGTAAATCAAGTTTCCTTAGAATGTGATCATGCGCACGCATTTACATACAGCCCATGGCTGCTTTCCTGCTACAGTGGGCAGAGCTGGACAGCTGGGACAGAGACCACATGGTCTGCAAAGCTGAAAATATTTATTACTTAACTCTTAATGAAGTAGTTTATTAATTTCCAATAGAGAACCTCACTTAACTCATATGGCAATACTCTGTGTTTGTGTGTGTGTGTGTGCATGTATGTGTGTGTGTATCCCATCTTACAGATGAGGAAACTGGGGCTCAAACAATTGAAATACCTTGTCTTGGGTCTCGAAACTGGTAAATGAGAGAGCTGGAATTCAGACCCACAGTCAGCCCCTGCTCCTAACTGCATGCTATTCCTGTCTGCTGTGGGTCCAGTACTGTCCCTGCACCAGTCACACAATGCTGAGTAAGACGTGGCTCTGCGCAAGAGAAGCCCTGGTAAGGAAGTAGATGAAGGCAATGCAGCTGGTGAGTGCCCAGATTCAGGGGCTCTGGGGCAGGCAGGACTGAGGGAATGCCGGGGCAGCATGTGTTTGTGTCAGCTTAGCTGACATCGGCTTCTCTGATTGTGCTGGGACCATGGAGGTGAAGTGATACAGAAGAAGGTAGGCAGCAGGCAGCAGTCACTTCTGAGATGCAGACTGTTGTCAAATCAACTGACAGCTACATAGTCACATCATTTCTTAATATTCTTCACTGCAAGGAATCATTTCCAGAAGTGACTTGGTGGCTGTAGACAAAGTGCTTCTTGACTTCTCAAGGAGCAGCTTTGTAGTAAGTGGCTTGAGGTAGAGTCAGTAATCCACATTCAAGGAAGGAAATCTCATCTCCTCTTTTGGAGCCCTCTGCTCTCTTTTGTGGATTTGGACACTATCAACATGTGCTGGGAGGAAAGTCATCTCTCTCCTCTCTGACAGTGCAATGAACCTCGCACCCTGGCCCCAAAAGCAGCCTTCCAGACAGATGCTTATATAGACAGGGAGCTCACTACTGATGGCAGTGCTGGCTTGCTCAGATGGGGAGAGGATTTCTGCTTCTCACTAGAACCTGATTGGCATGAAGGCCATACTCCAAATAAGGACAACCTCACTTCCCACCTGGTGAGGTCAAATGGACCCCTGGATCTACCCGCAGCGCTCTGCTCTCCGGTAAAGAGCTCGTGTTCTATCAGCCATTTTTGCTGTGCTACTGTATTTTCTAAACTTCTTTAGCATTCTCTTTCTCTTAGAAGATAGGCCTGAGATTTTAGATCTGTAAAAGTTTCATAATGAATTTTCTTATAAGAATGCCTCTTAGAGACTAAGGCTATGTAAAAAGTTTTACTTGTGATGAAGGAAAAAACTTTTGAAACCTGAGTAATGATAAGGTGACATCCCACTGACTTTCCCTTTTTACCTTGGCTTCCTAAGCACCTCATACCCTAGCTAATGTGTAGCTTTTCTCTTTTCTCCTGATTTTATTTTTTTAAGCTCCTGTCTTCTGTCACAACTAATTGCTTCATAGTATCTTTACTTTATTATAACTTAGCTCATATATCTACTCTTTTGTTACCCATTAAGCCCCACACCCACTGTGCACAGGAGGTAGGAGACATACTGTAAATACCTTAGCTTCAAAGATGAGCACTGGAGTGGAGACTAGTAAGTGATAGAAGTCTTTCTTGCTTCTCTCACTTTGAGATTAATAATTACAATGCTGTCAATAGTAATGATAACAGGAGCCAACATTTTTTGAGTGCTTCTGGCTTGACAGACACTCTTCCTAATGTTTTATAAGTGTGTCATCTCATTTAAACCTTATAGCCAGATTTCAATTAAGAGAGCCAAGAATCTGCAGAGGTGCAGAGTTTGCCCCAGGTGAGTTCTGGGGACCTGGGGAAAGTTGGAGACCTATACTGTGGCTTTTGAGTTTCTGGGGAGCTACTGGTATGCTGGACTGGGTCCAGCAGATAGCAGGGCCTCAGTCAACCATGTTCAGTGGCCTGGTTTCAGTCCAGGAGGCAGGAACCTTATGCAAGGACTCTGGGCTCAATTGGGCTGGCCTGGGGACAGCTTGAGACCAGGGCTGCCAGTGGTTGAGTTAATATCCATACCCCTAGAACAGGGGATTGTGCCCTGGGGATTTCTCTGGCCTCAGTTCTTCACACCCTGCTTCAGCCTCTCAATTTAGGAAGCCAAGTAGCTGCAGAGGAGCTGAGACTGCTCCAGTAGCTGAGGGTGAAGTAGGAGATTTGTGACACACCCAGAGGAAGCTTTGGAACACCACTCAAACCAAGGAAATAAAGAAAAATGACAAAAGGAAAGACCAAAAGGCAGGCTCAAATCTCCAGCCCATCCTAAGAAAGCCTGGGAGCTATGTACATAGAAGAAAATAGAAGCCATACACCTGAAATGACTGAAATGATGTCAACTGAAATAAAGAAGCAACTAGGGGAAGCTTTGGGGAAATTCAAATTAGAAATAATTGCCCAGGTAAAAGAAGAAATGATAAAAGTAGTGAAAGAAATAGTGAACACATCTAGTGAAAACACAGCTAAAAAATTAGAGGAACAAAGCAAACAGGTAGAATCCCTGAATGGACACTATAAGAAACAAGCAGAATACATGAAGCAGATTCAAAGAGATATACAGGAAATCAAAAATTCTATTGAAAGCTTTAAAAACTGCCTCAATGAAAGTGAAGATAGAATTTTAGACCTCGAAAATAAGATTGCAGCTAGTGAACAGGAAAGGAAAGATCTTTTAAAAATAACAAAGAATCAGGAAATAACAATTCAACAGCTACAAGATGATGCAAAGAAAAATAACATAAGATTAATAGTGATAAATGAAAAAGAAAGGGACAGCCCAAATGATATCAAGAGGATATTTACAGAAGTAACAGCAGAAAACTCCCCAAATATGAGAGTGGAAACTGACTTTTGAAATAGTGAATCATATAGAACTCCAAACAGCCATAACCAAAATAAAACTACACCCAGACACATAATAATCACCATCCCAGAAACCCACCATAAAAACAGAATACTAAAAGCTGTTAGAGAGAAAAGAGAGATCACCTATAAAAGAAAACCTATCAGAATCACAGCAGACTTCTCAACACAAACAATGAAGTCAAGAAGAGCATGGAGTGAAGTCTTTCAGATCCAAAAGGAAAACCACTTCCAACCCAGACTGATGTACCCTGCAAAACTGTCCTTCAAAATGGATGGAGAAATAAGATACTTCCATGACAAAGAACAGCTAAAAAACTTCATGAACACCAAACCAACCCTACACAGAATACTGAAAGACATTCTAGATATACATAGTATAAACCCACCAAGCAAGGCAGACAATTAAACAGAATGGAAAGCTAAAGATACAACAGAAGAAAGATAACATGTCAACAATAAACCAATATATAACAGTTATAACCATTAATGTAAATGGCCTCAACTCACCAATCAAAAGAAACAGACTGGCAGAATGGATCAAGAAACAACATCCAACCATATGCTGTCTACAAGAAACCCATCTTACCCAAAAGGAAACCCATAGACTGAAAGTCAAAGGATGGAAAACAATACTTCATGAAACAGGAAACCAAAAAAAAGTGGGAGTAGCAATCCTGTTTGCAGACAATGTGAACTTCAAACCAAGAATGATCCAAAGAGATAAAGAAGGTCACTACATACTAGTCAGGGGAAAACTTCAAGAGGAAGAGATAACAATCTTAAATATATATGTACCAAATTCCAGAGCACCCAGCTATAGAAAGCAAATATTAACAGAAATGAAAAGTCAAATAAGCAACAACACAATTATAACAGGAGATTTTAACACACCATTGACACAGAGGGAAAGATCATCTAGACAGAAAATCAGCAAAGAAATAACAGAACTGAATCACACCTGTGAACAAATGGACTTGATAGACGTATATAGAGTTTTCCATCCAACAACATCAGAATATATATTCTTCTCAGCAGTACATGGGGCATTCTCTAAAACAGACCATATACTAGCACACAGAACATGTTTAAGTAAATGCAAAAGAATTGAAATTATCCCATGCATGTTATCGGACCATAGTGCCATGAAATTAGAAATTAATGATAAAAGCAACTGCAAAAACCTCACAAACACATGGAAACTGAGTAATACACTCTTGAGCAATCAGTGGGTCATGGAGGAAATTAAAGAAGAAATTAAATAATATCTACAAGCAAATGAAAATACAAACACAACTTACTGGAATTTGTGGGATGCAATGAAAACAGTCCTCAGAGGAAAATTTATTGCACTGAATTCCCACATCAGGAAGACAGAATGAACACAAATAAACAACCTGATGCTACAACTCAAACATCTAGAAAAAGAAGAGCAAGCCAAGCCCAAAGCCAAAATAAGGGAGGAAATTATAAGGATCAGAGCAGAAATTAATGCAATAGAGACTAAGAAAACTGTACAAAGGATCAATGAATAAAAGAGTTGGTTCTTTGAAAGAATAAATAAAATTGATAAGCCCCTAGCCAACCTTATTTTAAAAAGGAAAGAAAAAACTCAGATTCATGCAATAAGGAATGAAAAAGGTGAAATTACCACAGACTCTGTGGAAATACAGAAGATCATCAACACCTATTTCGAAAACCTCTACTCTCATAGGTTCAATAACACTGAAGAAATAGACAGACTCCTAGATACATATGAACTACCACAGCTGGATCAGGAAGATGTAAAACTGATGAATAACCCAATTTCTATTAATGAAATTGAAACTGTAATTAAGACATTGCCAACAAAGAAGAGCCCAGGCCCAGATGGATTCACTGCATCATTCTATAAGAAATACAAAGCAGACTTAACACTGACACTTCTCAAACTCTTCAATGAAATTGAAAGGGAAGCAATTCTTCCTAAGTCATTCCTGGAAGCAAATATTACTCTAGTACCAAAACCTGAGAAAGACCCAACTAAAAAAAGAGAACTATAGGCCAATCTCCCTAATGAACATAGATGCAAAAATTCTCAATAAAATATTAGTAAACATGATACAGCAAATGATCAAGAAGATTATTCACCCCGACCAAGTAGGATTCATCCCAGGAATGCAGGGATGGTTCAACATACGTAAATCAATAAATGTAATCCACCATATCAATAGAGCCAAAAGTAAGAACCACATGATCATCTCTATAGATGCAGAAAAAGCTTTTGATAATGTCCAACACTCATTCATGATAAGAACCTTACAGAGAATTGGAATAGATGGTCTTTACCTCAATATGATAAAGGCTATCTATGACAAACCTACAGCCAGTATCATATTAAATGGCCAAAACCTGAAAGTCTTTACCTTAAAATCAGCTACAAGACAAGGATGTCCCCTATCACCTCTCCTATTCAACATAGTACTGGAAATACTAGCCAGAGCAATTAGACAAGAGAAATAAAAGGAGTAAAGATAGGAAAAGAGGAAGTTAAATTATCATTATTTGCAGATGACATGATACTTTACATAGAAGACCCCCAAAACTCCATTGAAAAACTCCTAGATATAATAAATTCAGCAATGTAGCTGGATACAAAGTCAATACTGAAAAATCAATAGCATTCCTATACACTAACAACAAAAATACTGAGAGAGAAGTAAGAGAAGCCACACCCTTCACACTAGCATCCAAAAAAAGAAATACATAGGAATTAATCTCACAAAAGATGGAAAACAGCCATACAAGGAAAATTATAATACCCTGAAAAAGAAAATCAAAGAGGACCTCAGAAAATGGAAAGACATCCCCTGTTCATGGATAGGAAGAACAAACATTGTGAAAATGGCCATTCTCCCAAAATTACTATACAGATTCAATGCAATCCCAATCAAAATACCATTAACATACCTCATAGATCTAGATAAATCACTCCTAAAATTCATCTGGAACCAGAAGAGACCTAGAATAGCAAAGGCAATTCTAAGCAGCAAAGGCAAGGCAGGAGGCATCACAATCCCTGATTTGAAATTATACTACAAAGCTACAGTAATAAAATCAACATGGTACTGGAATAAAAACAGACCTGAAGATCAATGGAATAGATTGGAAGAGACAACCACAACCACAAACTCACTCAACCACCTTATCTTTGATAAAGGGGCCAAACATGCTTGTTGGAAGAACGACAGTCTCTTTAGTGCTGGAAAAATTTAGTGCTTTAGTGCTGGAAAAATTGGCTATCCATATGTAGAAGACTAAAACTAGGCCCATGCCTATCACCATGTACTAAACTAAAATCTAAATGGATCAAAGATCTAAATATTAAAACAGAAACACTAAATCTGTTGGAAGACAAAGTAGGTAAAAACCTTGAAGATATATGGGTAGGCAGAGAATTCACAAACAAGAATCAAACCACACGGGAAATACTTCCCAGAATCAATAACTGGGACCATATCTTATTAAAGAGTTTCTGCATGTCAAAAGAGATTTCCAGCAGAGTGAAAAGAAAACCCACAAATTGGGAAAATATCTTAATGGATTGTCCCTCAGACAAAGGACTTCTGTCTAGAACTCATTGAGAATTTAAAAAAATCAGACCCTCGAAATACAAAGACCCAATCAAAAAATGGGCATCTGAAATGAATACACAGTTCTCAGATGAAGAAATATGAATGGCAAATAAATACATGAAAAAATGTTCATCATCATTAGTCATGAGAGAAACGCAAATTAAAACCACACTGAGATTCCATCTCACCCCAGAAAGAATGGCCAGGATAGAAAAGACTACCAACAACAAGTGCTGGAGAGGCTGTGGGGAAAAAGGAACTCTTCTGCACTGTTGGTGGGAGTGTAGACTGGTGCAGCCACTGTGGAGGTCAGTCTGGAGATTCCTCAAAAAGCTGGGTTTGGAAGTCCCATTTGACCCAGCTATTCCACTTCTAGGCATATTCCCAGAAGAACTGAAAACATCATACCACAGTG